>JAUMJJ010000547.1:0-281843 GCA_033556795.1 Tapera naevia | reverse complement strand
GGGAAAACCCGATATGTAGGGAAATAAACCATTTTTGGTGGAAAAAAACATATTTTGAGGAAAATGAACCAGTTTTTTTGGGAAAAAATTTATTTTCCCAAAATATTTTTTTTCCCCAAAACTGGGTTCATTTTCCTTAAAAACGGGTTTTCTCTGCCAAAACTGGGTTCATTTTCCGCATAATCAGCATTTTTCCTCCGAAACTAGGTTCATTTTCCACAAAATCCTTATTTCCCCCCAAAACTGGGTTTATTTTCACACAAATCAGGTTTTCCCCTCAAAACAGTATTCATTTTCCCCAAAATCTTCTATTTCCACTCCACACTTGGTTCATTTTTCCCAAAAACAGATTTTTCCCCCAAAACTGGGTCCATTTTCCCTAAATTCGGGTTTTTTTTCCACCAAAACTCGGTTCATTTCACTAGAAGTTGGTTTTTCCCCCCCAAACTTTGTTCATTTTCCCCAAAATTCGGTTTTTTTACCCAATTACTGGGTTCGTTTTCTCCAAAATAATTGTTTTCCCCAAAACTGGGTTCATTTTCTGCATAATCAGTTTTTCCCTCTGAAACTGGGTTCATTTTCCACAAAATTCGGGAAATGAACTGAGTTTTGGTGGAAAAAAACTGACTTTGGGGAAAATGAACCCAGTTAGGGAGGAAAAAAATCCGATTTTGGGGCAAATTACCCCAATTACGGGGGAAAAAAAAATAATTTTCGGGAAATGAACCCAGTAATTGGAAAACCCGGATTCTGGGGAAAATGAACACAGTTTGGGAGGAAAGAAGCTGATTATGGGGAAAATGTAACCAGTTTTGGGGGAAAAAAACATTTTTGGTGAAAATGAACCCAGTTTAGGAGGGAAAAAAATGATTTTGGGGAAATAAAGCCAGTAACTGGTTCAAAAATCCATATGTTGGGGAAAATGAACACAATTTGGTGGGGAAAAACCGATATGTAGGGAAATAAACCCATTTTTGGTGGAAAAAACATATTTTGAGGAAAATGAACCCAGTTTTTTTTGGGGAAAAAATTATTTTGGGGAAAATGAACCCAGTTTGGGAGGAGAGAAGCTGATTATGGGGGAAATGAACCCAGTTTGGGGGGGGAAAATATTTTGTGGAAATAAAGCCAGTAATTGGGTAAAAACCCCGGATTTTGGAGAAAAATGAACCCAGTCTGGTGGGGAAAACCCAATTTGTAGGGAAATAAACCCAGTTTTGTGGAAAAAATATATTTTAGGGAAAATGAATGCAGTAATGGGGAAAAATCCTGATTTTGGGGAAAATGAACCAAGTGCGGAGTGGAAATAGAAGATTTTGAGGAAAATGAAATCAGTTTGGAGGGACAACCTGATTTGTGTGAAAATGTACCCAGTTTTGGGGGTTAATAGGGATTTTCTGGAAAATGAACCTAGTTTTGGAGGGAAAAAAATGCTGATTATGCGGAAAATGAACCCAGTTTTGGGGGAAAAATCCATTTTTAAGGAAAATGAACCCAGTTTGGGGAAAAAAATTATTTTGGGGAAAATGAACCCAGTAATCGGGTAAAAAACCCGATTTTTTTGGAAAATAAACAGAGTTTGGGGGGGGGGGGGGAACCAACTTGTAGGGAAATGAACCGAGTTTTGCTCGAAAAAACCAACTTTGGGGAAAATCAACCCAGTTTAGGAGGGAAAAAAATGATTTTGGGGAAAATGAACCCAGTTTTGGGGGAAAAAACCCGATTTTGGGGAAATGAACCCAGTAATGGGGAAAAAAAACTGATTTTGGGGAAAATGAACACTGTTTGGAGGGGAAAACTTGATTTGTGTGCAAATGCACCCAGTGTTTTGAAGAAAAAAAGGATTTTGGGGAAAATGAACCCAGTTTGGGAGGATAGAAGCTGATTATGGGGAAAATGAACCCAGTTTGGGGGGGGGAAATATTTTTTGGAAATAAAGCCAGTAATTGGGTAAAAACCCCGGATTTTGGAGAAAAATGAACCCAGTCTGGTGGGGAAAACCCAATTTGTAGGGAAATAAACCCAGTTTTGTGGAAAAAATATATTTTGGGGAAAATGAACGCAGTAATGGGGAAAAATCCTGATTTTGGGGAAAATGAACCAAGTGCGGAGTGGAAATAGAATATTTTGAGGAAAATGAAATCAGTTTGGAGGGGACAACCTGATTTGTGTGAAAATGTACCCAGTTTTGGGGGGGGGGGGGAAGGATTTTGTGGAAAATGAACCTAGTTTTGGAGGAAAAAATCTGATTATGCGGAAAATGAACCCCTTTTGGGGGGAAAAATGATTTTGGGGGAAATGAACGCAGTAATTGGGTAAAAAACTCTAATTTGGGGGAAAATGGAACCAGTTTGGTAGGGAAAACCAAATTTGTAGGGAAGTGAACCCATTTTTGTTGGAAAAAACCATATTTTGGGGAAAATGGACACAGTTTTGGGGGGAAAAAATGATTTTGGGGAAAATGAACCCAGTAATGGGGAAAAAAATGATTTTGGGGAAAATGAACCCAGTGTGGAATGGAAATAGAAGATTTTGGGGAAAATGAAATCAGATAGGAGGGGAAAACCTGATTTTTGTGAAAATGAACTGAGTTTTGGGGGGAAATAAGGATTTTATGTAAAATGAACCTATTTTCGGAGGAAAAAAGCTGATTATGTGGAAAATGAACCCAGTTTTGCGGAAAAACCTGTTTTCAAGGAAAATGAACCCAGTTTTGGGGAAAAAAATGATTTTGGGGAAAATGAACCCAGTGATCGGGTAAAAAACCCAGATTTTGGGGAAAATGAACACAGTTTGTTGGGGAAAACCTAATATGTAGGGAAATAAACCCAGTTTTGGTGGAAAAAACATATTTTGAGGAAAATGAACCCAGTTTTGGGGTAAAAAAATGATTTTTGGAAAAATTAACCCACTTTGTGAGAAAAAACCCTGATTTTGGAGAAAATGAACCCAGTAATGGGGAAAAATCCTGATTTTGGGGAAAATGAACCAAGTGCGGAGTGGAAATAGAAGGTTTTGAGGAAAATGAAATCAGTTTGGACGGGACAACCTGATTTGTGTGAAAATGTACCCAGTTTTGGGGGTTAATAGGGATTTTGCGGAAAATGAACCTAGTTTCGGAGGAAAAATTCTGATTATACGGAAAATGAACAGTTTTGGGGGAAAAAAACGTTTTTAAGGAAAATGAACCCAGTTTTTGGGGAAAAAATTATTTTGGGGAAAATGAACGCAGTAATTGGGTAAAAAAACCCGAATTTTGGGGAAAATCAGCAGAGTTGGGGGGGGGGAAGACTTGTAGAGAAATGAACCGACTTTTGCTGTAAAAAAACCGACTTTGGGGAAAATCAACCCAGTTTGGGAGGAAAAAATCCGATTTTGGGGCAAATGAACACTGGAGGGGAAAAAAAACTGGTTTTGGGGAAAAGGAACACTGGAGGGGAAAACTAGATTTGTGTGAAAATGCACCCAGTGTTTTGTGGAAAAAAAGGATTTTGGGGAAAATGAACCCAGTTTAGGAAGAAAGAAGCTGATTATGGGGAAAATTAACCCAGTTTGGAGGGGATAACCCGTTTTTGATTTAAAATGAACCCAGTTTTGAGGGAAAAAAAAATTTTTTGGGAAATAAAGCCAGTAATTGGGGCTTCTCCAAAACAACCAGGTTTTGGAGAAAATGAACACAATTTGGTGGGGAAAACCCAATATTTAGGGAAATAAACCCAGTTTTGGTGGAAAAAAACCATATTTTGGGGAAAATGAACACAGTTTTGGGGGAAAAAATGGTTTTGGGGAAAATGATCCCAGTAATGGAGAAAAAATCCTGATTTTGGGGAAAATGAAACCAGTGTGGAGTGGAAATTGAAGATTTTGGGGAAAATGAAATCAGTTTGGAGGGGAAAACCTGATTTGTGTGAAAATGTACCCAGTTTTTGGGGGAGAAAAAGGATTTTGGGTAAAATGAACCCAGTGTGGAGTGGAAATAGAAGATTTTGGAGAAAATGAACACTGTTTGGAGGGGAACACCTGATTTTGGAGAAAAAGCATCCAGTTTTGGGGGGAAATAAGGATTTTGTGGAAAATGAATATAGTTTCGGAGGATAAAAACTATTTATGCTGAAAATGAACCCAGTTTTGGGTAAAAAAACCGTTTTTAAGGAAAATGAACCCAATTTTGGGGAAAAAAATTTATTTTGGGAAAATGAACCCAGTAATTGGGTAAAAAACCCGAATTTTGGGGAAAATGAACCCCGTTTGGGAGGAAAAAAACCCGATTATGGGAAAAATGAACCCAGTTTTGGGGAAAAAATTATTTTGAGGAAAATGAAATCAGTTTTGGGAAAAAAATTATTTTGGGGAAAATGAACCCAGTAATGGGGAAAAAAAAATGATTTTGGGGAAAATGAACCCAGTTTTGGGGGAAAACCCCGGATTTGGGGAAAATGAACCCAGTTTTGGGGAAAAAAAATGATTTTGGGGAAAATGAACCCAGTAATGGAGAAAAAATCCTGATTTTGGGGAAAATGAACCCAGTGTGGAGTGGAAATAGCATTTTTGATGCAAATGAATCCAGTTTTGAAGGAAAAAAAAAGATTTTGGGGAAATAAAGCCAGTAACTGGTTCAAAAATCCATATGTTGGGGAAAATGAACTCAATTTGGTGGGGAAAACCAGATATGCAGGGAATTAAACCCAGTTTTGGTTGGAAAAACATATTTTGGGGAAAATGAACCCAGTTTTTTGGGGGAAAATTTATTTTGGGGAAAATGAACCCAGTAATGGGGAAAAATCCTGATTTTGGGGAAAATGAACCAAGTGCGGAGTGGAAATAGAAGATTTTGAAAAAAAATGAAATCAGTTTGGAGGGGACAACCTGATTTGTGTGAAAATGTACCTAGTTTTGGGGGTTAATAGGGATTTTGTGGAAAATGAACCTAGTTTTGGAGGAAAAAATGTTGATTATGCGAAAAATGAACCCAGTTTTAGGGGGAAAATCCATTTTTAAGGAAAATGAACCCAGTTTTGGGGAAAAAAAATATTTTGGGGAAAATGAACCCAGTAATCGGGTAAAAACCCCGAATTTTTGGGAAAATGAACAGAGCTTGGGGGGGGGGAAACCAACTTGTATTGAAATGAACCCAGTTTTGCTCGAAAAAAAACGACTTTGGGGAAAATCAACGCAGTTTGGGAGGAAAAAACCCGATTTTGGGGAAAATGAACCCAGTAATGGGGAAAAAACCTGATTTTGGGGAAAATGAACACAGTTTGGAGGGAAAAACTTGATTTGTGTTAAAATGCACCCAGGTTTTTGGGGAAAAAGGGATTTTGGGGAAAATGAACACAGTTTGGGAGGAAAGAAGCTGATTATGAGGAAAATGAAACCAGTTTGGGGGGAAAAAACATTTTTGATGAAAATGAATCCAGTTTTGAAGGAAAAAAAAAGATTTTGGGGAAATAAAGCCAGTAACTGGTTCAAAAATCCATATGTTGGGGAAAATGAACTCAATTTGGTGGGGAAAACCAGATATGCAGGGAATTAAACCCAGTTTTGGTTGGAAAAACATATTTTGGGGAAAATGAACCCAGTTTTTTGGGGGAAAATTTATTTTGGGGAAAATGAACCCAGTAATGGGGAAAAATCCTGATTTTGGGGAAAATGAACCAAGTGCGGAGTGGAAATAGAAGATTTTGAAAAAAAATGAAATCAGTTTGGAGGGGACAACCTGATTTGTGTGAAAATGTACCTAGTTTTGGGGGTTAATAGGGATTTTGTGGAAAATGAACCTAGTTTTGGAGGAAAAAATGTTGATTATGCGAAAAATGAACACAGTTTTGTGGGGAAAATCCATTTTTAAGGAAAATGAACCCAGTTTTGGGGAAAAAAAATATTTTGGGGAAAATGAACCCAGTAATCGGGTAAAAACCCCGAATTTTTGGGAAAATGAACAGAGCTTGGGGGGGGGAAACCAACTTGTAGGGAAATCAACCCAGTTTTGCTCGAAAAAAACCGACTTTGGACAAAATCAACGCAGTTTGGGAGGAAAAAATCCGATTTTGGGGAAAATGAACCCAGTTTTTGGGGAAAAAACCCGATTTTGGGGAAATGAACCCAGTAATGGGGAAAAAAAATGATTTTTGGGGAAAATTAACCCTGTTTGGAGGGGAAAACTTGATTTGTGTGAAAATGCACCCAGTGTTTTGAAGAAAAAAAGAATTTTGGGGAAAATGAACTCAGTTTGGAAGGATAGACTCTGATTATGGGGAAAATGAACCCAGTTTGGGGGGGGGAAATATTTTGTGGAAATAAAGCCATTAATTGGGTAAAAAACCCGGATTTGGGGGAAAATGAACCCAGTTTGGTGGGGAAAACCCAATTTGTAGTGAAATAAACCACGTTTTGTTGAAAAAAATATATTTTGGGGAAAATGAAACCAGTTTTAGGGGAAAAAATGATTTTGGTGAAAATGAAACCAGTAATGGTTAAAAACCCCCTGATTTTGGGGAAAATGAACCCAGTGGGGAGTGGAAATATAAGATTTTGGGGAAAATGTACACTGTTTGGAGGGGAAAACCTGATTTGTGTGGAGATGCAGCCAGGTTTTGGGGGAAAAAAAAAGGATTTTGGGCAAAATGACCCAGTAATTGGGTAAAAAATCCGAATTTTGGAAAAAACGAAAACAGTTTGGAGGGGAAAAACCAGCTTGTAGGGAAATGAACCGAGTTTGGGAGGAAAAACCTGACTTTGGGGAAATGAACCCAGTTTGGGAGGAGAAAAACCTATTTTGGGGAAAACGAACCCAGTGTGGAGTAGAAATAGAAGGTTTGGGGGAAAATGAAATAAGTTTGGAGGGGAAAACCTGATTTGTGTGAAAATGTACCCAGTTTTGGGGGTTAATAGGGATTTTGGGGAAAATGAACCTAGTTTTGGAGGAAAAAATGCTGATTATGCGGAAAATGAACACAGTTTTGGGGGAAAAACCCATTTTTAAGGAAAATGAACCCCCAGTTTTTGGGAAAAAAATTATTTTGGGGAAAATGAACCCAGTAATCGGATAAAAAAACCCGAATTTTTGGGAAAATCAACAGATTTTGTGGGGGAGGAAACCAACTTGTAGGGAAATCAACCGAGTTTTGCTCGAAAAAAACGACTTTGGGGAAAATCAACGAAGTTTGGGAGGAAAAAATCCGATTTTGGGGAAAATGAACCCAGTTTTTGGGGAAAAAACCCGATTTTGGGGAAATGAACCCAGTAATGGGGAAAAAACCTGATTTTGGGGAAAATGAACACAGTTTGGAGGGAAAACCTTGATTTGTGTTAAAATGCACCCAGCTTTTTGGGGAAAAAGGGATTTTGGGGAAAATGAACACAGTTTGGGAGGAAAGAAGCTGATTATGAGGAAAATGAAACCAGTTTGGGGGGAAAAAACATTTTTGATGAAAATGAATCCAGTTTTGAAGGAAAAGAAAAGATTTTGGGGAAATAAAGCCAGTAACTGGTTCAAAAATCCATATGTTGGGGAAAATGAACTCAATTTGGTGGGGAAAACCAGATATGCAGGGAATTAAACCCAGTTTTGGTTGGAAAAACATATTTTGGGGAAAATGAACCCAGTTTTGGGGGGGAAATCCATTTTTAAGGAAAATGAACCCCCAGTTTTGGGGAAAAAAATTTTTTTGGGGAAAATGAACCCAGTAATCGGGTAAAAAACCCGAATTTTTGGGAAAATCAACAGATTTTGTGGGGGAGGAAACCAACTTGTAGGGAAATCAACCGAGTTTTGCTCGAAAAAAATGACTTTGGGGAAAATCAACGCAGTTTGGGAGGAAAAAATCCGATTTTGGGGAAAATGAACCCAGTTTTTGGGGAAAAAACCCGATTTTGGGGAAATGAACCCAGTAATGGGGAAAAAACCTGATTTTGGGGAAAATGAACACAGTTTGGAGGGAAAAACTTGATTTGTGTTAAAATGCACCCAGCTTTTTGGGGAAAAAGGGATTTTGGGGAAAATGAACACAGTTTGGGAGGAAAGAAGCTGATTATGAGGAAAATGAAACCAGTTTGGGGGGAAAAAACATTTTTGATGCAAATGAATCCAGTTTTGAAGGAAAAAAAAAGATTTTGGGGAAATAAAGCCAGTAACTGGTTCAAAAATCCATATGTTGGGGAAAATGAACTCAATTTGGTGGGGAAAACGCGATATGCAGGGAATTAAACCCAGTTTTGGTTGGAAAAACATATTTTGGGGAAAATGAACCCAGTTTTTTGGGGGAAAATTTATTTTGGGGAAAATGAACCCAGTAATGGGGAAAAACCCGAATTTTGGGGAAAATGAACCAAGCGCGGAGTGGAAATAGAAGATTTTGAAAAAAAATGAAATCAGTTTGGAGGGGACAACCTGATTTGTGTGAAAATGTACCCAGTTTTGGGGGTTAATAGGGATTTTGTGGAAAATGAACCTAGTTTTGGAGGAAAAAATGTTGATTATGCGGAAAATGAACCCAGTTTTAGGGGGAAAATCCATTTTTAAGGAAAATGAACCCAGTAATCGGGTAAAAAACCCCGAATTTTTGGGAAAATCAACAGTTTTAGTGGGGGAGGAAACCAACTTGTAGGGAAATGAAGCGAGTTTTGCTCGAAAAAAACCCGACTTTGGGGAAAATCAACCCAGATTGGGAGGAAAAAATCCGATTTTGGGGAAAATGAACCCAGTTTTTGGGGAAAAAAACCGATTTTGGGGAAATGAACCCAGTTTTTGGGGAAAAAAACCCGATTTTGGGGAAATGAACCCAGTAATGGGGAAAAATCTGATTTTGGGGAAAATGAACACAGTGTGGAGGGAAAAACTTGATTTGTGTTAAAATGCACCCAGCTTTTTGGGGAAAAAAGGATTTTGGGGAAAATGAGCACAGTTTGGGAGGAAAGAAGCTGATTATGAGGAAAATGAAACCAGTTTGGGGGGAAAAAAAACATTTTTGATGAAAATGAACCCAGTGCTGGAGGAAAAAAAAAGATTTTCGGGAAATAAAGCCAGTAACTGGTACAAAAATCCATATGTTGGGGAAAATGAACTCAATTTGGTGGGGAAAACCAGATATGCAGGGAAATAAACCCAGTTTTGGTTGAAAAAACATATTGTGGGGAAAATGAACCCAGTTTTTTTGGGGAAAATTTATTTTGGGGAAAATGAACACAGTAATGGGGAAAAATCCTGATTTTGGGGAAAATGAACCAAGTGCGGAGTGGAAATAAAAGATTTTGAGGAAAGTGAAATCAGTTTGGAGGGGACAACCTGATTTGTGTGAAAATGTACCCAGTTTTGGGGGTTAATAGGGATTTTGTGGAAAATGAACCTAGTTTTGGAGGAAAAAATGTTGATTATGCGAAAAATGAACCCAGTTTTGGGGGGAAAATCCATTTTTAAGGAAAATGAACCCAGTTTTGGGGAAAAAAAATATTTTGGGGAAAATGAAGCCAGTAATCGGGTAAAAACCCCGAATTTTTGGGAAAATGAACAGAGCTTGGGAGGGGGAAAACAACTTGTAGGGAAATGAACCCAGTTTTGCTCGAAAAAAAAAGACTTTGGGGAAAATCAACGCAGTTTGGGAGGAAAAAATCCGATTTTGGGGAAAATGAACCCAGTTTTTGGGGAAAAAACCCGATTTTGGGGAAATGAACCCAGTAATGGGGAAAAAAACTGATTTTTGGGGAAAATTAACCCTGTTTGGAGGGGAAAACTTGATTTGTGCGAAAATGCACCCAGTGTTTTGAAGAAAAAAAGAATTTTGCGGAAAATGAACCCAGTTTGGAAGGATAGACTCTGATTATGGGGAAAATGAACCCAGTTTGGGGGGGGGGGGGAAATATTTTGTAGAAATAAAGCCATTAATTGGGTAAAAAACCCGGATTTGGGGGAAAATGAACCCAGTTTGGTGGGGAAAACCCAATTTGTAGTGAAATAAACCTCGTTTTGTTGAAAAAAATATATTTTGGGGAAAATGAAACCAGTTTTAGGGGAAAAAATGATTTTGGTGAAAATGAAACCAGTAATGGTTTAAAAAAACCCTGATTTTGGGGAAAATGAACCCAGTGTGAAGTGGAAATATAAGATTTTGGGGAAAATGTACACTGTTTGGAGGGGAAAACCTGATTTGTGTGGAGATACAGCCAGGTTTGGGGGGAAAAAAAAAGGATTTTGGGCAAAATGACCCAGTAATTGGGTAAAAAATCCGAATTTTGGGGAAAACGAAAACAGTTTGGAGGGGAAAAACCAGCTTGTAGGGAAATGAACCGAGTTTGGGAGGAAAAACCTGACTTTGGGGAAATGAACCCAGTTTGGGGGGAGAAAAACCTATTTTGGGGAAAACGAACCCAGTGTGGAGTAGAAATAGAAGGTTTGGGGGAAAATGAAATAAGTTTGGAGGGGAAAACCTGATTTGTGTGAAAATGTACCCAGTTTTGGGGGTTAATAGGGATTTTGGGGAAAATGAACCTAGTTTCGGAGGAAAAAATGCTGATTATGCGTAAAATGAACACAGTTTTGGGGGAAAAACCCATTTTTAAGGAAAATGAACCCCCAGTTTTGGGGAAAAAAATTATTTTGGGGAAAATGAACCCAGTAATCGGGTAAAAAACCCGAATTTTTGGGAAAATCAACAGATTTTTTAGGGTAGGAAACCAACTTGTAGGGAAATCAAACGAGTTTTGCTCGAAAAAAACGACTTTGGGGAAAATCAACGAAGTTTGGGAGGAAAAAATCCGATTTTGGGGAAAATGAATCCAGTTTGGGAGGAAAGAAGCTGATTATGAGGAAAATGAAACCAGTTTGGGGGGAAAAAACATTTTTGATGAAAATGAATCCAGTTTTGAAGGAAAAAAAAAGATTTTGGGGAAATAAAGCCAGTAACTGGTTCAAAAATCCATATGTTGGGGAAAATGAACTCAATTTGGTGGGGAAAACCAGATATGCAGGGAATGAAACCCAGTTTTGGTTGGAAAAACATATTTTGGGGAAAATGAACCCAGTTTTGGGGGGGAAATCCATTTTTAAGGAAAATGAACCCCCAGTTTTGGGGAAAAAAATTTTTTTGGGGAAAATGAACCCAGTAATCGGGTAAAAAACCCGAATTTTTGGGAAAATCAACAGATTTTTTAGGGTAGGAAACCAACTTGTAGGGAAATCAACCGAGTTTTGCTCGAAAAAAATGACTTTGGGGAAAATCAACGCAGTTTGGGAGGAAAAAATCCGATTTTGGGGAAAATGAACCCAGTTTTTGGGGAAAAAACCCGATTTTGGGGAAATGAACCCAGTAATGGGGAAAAAAACCTGATTTTGGGGAAAATGAACACAGTTTGGAGTGAAAAACTTGATTTGTGTTAAAACGCACCCAGCTTTTTGGGGAAAAAGGGATTTTGGGGAAAATGAACACAGTTTGGGAGGAAAGAAGCTGATTATGAGGAAAATGAAACCAGTTTGGGGGGAAAAAACATTTTTGATGAAAATGAACCCAGTTTTGAAGGAAAAAAAAAGATTTTGGGGAAATAAAGCCAGTAACTGGTTCAAAAATCCATATGTTGGGGAAAATGAACTCAATTTGGTGGGGAAAACCAGATATGCAGGGAATTAAACCCAGTTTTGGTTGGAAAAACATATTTTGGGGAAAATGAACCCAGTTTTGGGGGGGAAATCCATTTTTAAGGAAAATGAACCCCCAATTTTGGGGAAAAAAATTTTTTTTGGGGAAAATGAACCCAGTAATCGGGTAAAAAACCCGAATTTTTGGGAAAATCAACAGATTTTGTGGGGGAGGAAACCAACTTGTAGGGAAATCAACCGAGTTTTGCTCGAAAAAAATGACTTTGGGGAAAATCAACGCAGTTTGGGAGGAAAAAATCCGATTTTGGGGAAAATGAACCCAGTTTTTGGGGAAAAAACCCGATTTTGGGGAAATGAACCCAGTAATGGGGAAAAAACCTGATTTTGGGGAAAATGAACACAGTTTGGAGGGAAAAACTTGATTTGTGTTAAAATGCACCCAGCTTTTTGGGGAAAAAGGGATTTTGGGGAAAATGAACACAGTTTGGGAGGAAAGAAGCTGATTATGAGGAAAATGAAACCAGTTTGGGGGGAAAAAACATTTTTGATGAAAATGAATCCAGTTTTGAAGGAAAAAAAAAGATTTTGGGGAAATAAAGCCAGTAACTGGTTCAAAAATCCATATGTTGGGAAAATGAACTCAATTTGGTGGGGAAAACCACATATGCAGGGAATTAAACCCAGTTTTGGTTGGAAAAACATATTTTGAGGAAAATGAACCCAGTTTTTTGGGGGAAAATTTATTTTGGGGAAAATGAATCCAGTAATGGGGAAAAATCCTGATTTTGGGGAAAATGAACCAAGCGCGGAGTGGAAATAGAAGATTTTGAAAAAAAATGAAATCAGTTTGGAGGGGACAACCTGCTTTGTGTGAAAATGTACCCAGTTTTGGGGGTTAATAGGGATTTTGTGGAAAATGAACCTAGTTTTGGAGGAAAAAATGTTGATTATGCGGAAAATGAACCCAGTTTTGGGGGAAAATCCATTTTTAAGGAAAATGAACCCAGTAATCGGGTAAAAAACCCCGAATTTTTGGGAAAATCAACAGTTTTAGTGGGGGAGGAAACCAACTTGTAGGGAAATGAAGCGAGTTTTGCTCGAAAAAAAACCGACTTTGGGGAAAATCAACCCAGATTGGGAGGAAAAAATCCGATTTTGGGGAAAATGAACCCAGTTTTTGGGGAAAAAAACCGATTTTGGGGAAATGAACCCAGTTTTTGGGGAAAAAAACCCGATTTTGGGGAAATGAACCCAGTAATGGGGAAAAATCTGATTTTGGGGAAAATGAACACAGTGTGGAGGGAAAAACTTGATTTGTGTTAAAATGCACCCAGCTTTTTGGGGAAAAAAGGATTTTGGGGAAAATGAGCACAGTTTGGGAGGAAAGAAGCTGATTATGAGGAAAATGAAACCAGTTTGGGGGGAAAAAAAACATTTTTGATGAAAATGAACCCAGTGCTGGAGGAAAAAAAAAGATTTTCGGGAAATAAAGCCAGTAACTGGTACAAAAATCCATATGTTGGGGAAAATGAACTCAATTTGGTGGGGAAAACCAGATATGCAGGGAAATAAACCCAGTTTTGGTTGAAAAAACATATTGTGGGGAAAATGAACCCAGTTTTTTTGGGGAAAATTTATTTTGGGGAAAATGAACACAGTAATGGGGAAAAATCCTGATTTTGGGGAAAATGAACCAAGTGCGGAGTGGAAATAAAAGATTTTGAGGAAAGTGAAATCAGTTTGGAGGGGACAACCTGATTTGTGTGAAAATGTACCCAGTTTTGGGGGTTAATAGGGATTTTGTGGAAAATGAACCTAGTTTTGGAGGAAAAAATGTTGATTATGCGAAAAATGAACCCAGTTTTGGGGGGAAAATCCATTTTTAAGGAAAATGAACCCAGTTTTGGGGAAAAAAAATATTTTGGGGAAAATGAAGCCAGTAATCGGGTAAAAACCCCGAATTTTTGGGAAAATGAACAGAGCTTGGGAGGGGGAAAACAACTTGTAGGGAAATGAACCCAGTTTTGCTCGAAAAAAAAAGACTTTGGGGAAAATCAACGCAGTTTGGGAGGAAAAAATCCGATTTTGGGGAAAATGAACCCAGTTTTTGGGGAAAAAACCCGATTTTGGGGAAATGAACCCAGTAATGGGGAAAAAAACTGATTTTTGGGGAAAATTAACCCTGTTTGGAGGGGAAAACTTGATTTGTGCGAAAATGCACCCAGTGTTTTGAAGAAAAAAAGAATTTTGCGGAAAATGAACCCAGTTTGGAAGGATAGACTCTGATTATGGGGAAAATGAACCCAGTTTGGGGGGGGGGGGGAAATATTTTGTAGAAATAAAGCCAGTAATTGGGTAAAAATCCCGGATTTGGGGGAAAATGAACCCAGTTTGGTGGGGAAAACCCAATTTGTAGTGAAATAAACCTCGTTTTGTTGAAAAAAATATATTTTGGGGAAAATGAAACCAGTTTTAGGGGAAAAAATGATTTTGGTGAAAATGAAACCAGTAATGGTTAAAAAAACCCTGATTTTGGGGAAAATGAACCCAGTGTGGAGTGGAAATATAAGATTTTGGGGAAAATGTACACTGTTTGGAGGGGAAAACCTGATTTGTGTGGAGATACAGCCAGGTTTGGGGGGAAAAAAAAAGGATTTTGGGCAAAATGACCCAGTAATTGGGTAAAAAATCCGAATTTTGGGGAAAACGAAAACAGTTTGGAGGGGAAAAACCAGCTTGTAGGGAAATGAACCGAGTTTGGGAGGAAAAACCTGACTTTGGGGAAATGAACCCAGTTTGGGGGGAGAAAAACCTATTTTGGGGAAAACGAACCCAGTGTGGAGTAGAAATAGAAGGTTTGGGGGAAAATGAAATAAGTTTGGAGGGGAAAACCTGATTTGTGTGAAAATGTACCCAGTTTTGGGGGTTAATAGGGATTTTGGGGAAAATGAACCTAGTTTCGGAGGAAAAAATGCTGATTATGCGTAAAATGAACACAGTTTTGGGGGAAAAACCCATTTTTAAGGAAAATGAACCCCCAGTTTTGGGGAAAAAAATTATTTTGGGGAAAATGAACCCAGTAATCGGGTAAAAAACCCGAATTTTTGGGAAAATCAACAGATTTTTTAGGGTAGGAAACCAACTTGTAGGGAAATCAAACGAGTTTTGCTCGAAAAAAACGACTTTGGGGAAAATCAACGAAGTTTGGGAGGAAAAAATCCGATTTTGGGGAAAATGAATCCAGTTTGGGAGGAAAGAAGCTGATTATGAGGAAAATGAAACCAGTTTGGGGGGAAAAAACATTTTTGATGAAAATGAATCCAGTTTTGAAGGAAAAAAAAAGATTTTGGGGAAATAAAGCCAGTAACTGGTTCAAAAATCCATATGTTGGGGAAAATGAACTCAATTTGGTGGGGAAAACCAGATATGCAGGGAATGAAACCCAGTTTTGGTTGGAAAAACATATTTTGGGGAAAATGAACCCAGTTTTGGGGGGGAAATCCATTTTTAAGGAAAATGAACCCCCAGTTTTGGGGAAAAAAATTTTTTTGGGGAAAATGAACCCAGTAATCGGGTAAAAAACCCGAATTTTTGGGAAAATCAACAGATTTTGTGGGGGAGGAAACCAACTTGTAGGGAAATCAACCGAGTTTTGCTCGAAAAAAATGACTTTGGGGAAAATCAACGCAGTTTGGGAGGAAAAAATCCGATTTTGGGGAAAATGAACCCAGTTTTTGGGGAAAAAACCCGATTTTGGGGAAATGAACCCAGTAATGGGGAAAAAAACCTGATTTTGGGGAAAATGAACACAGTTTGGAGTGAAAAACTTGATTTGTGTTAAAACGCACCCAGCTTTTTGGGGAAAAAGGGATTTTGGGGAAAATGAACACAGTTTGGGAGGAAAGAAGCTGATTATGAGGAAAATGAAACCAGTTTGGGGGGAAAAAACATTTTTGATGAAAATGAACCCAGTTTTGAAGGAAAAAAAAAGATTTTGGGGAAATAAAGCCAGTAACTGGTTCAAAAATCCATATGTTGGGGAAAATGAACTCAATTTGGTGGGGAAAACCAGATATGCAGGGAATTAAACCCAGTTTTGGTTGGAAAAACATATTTTGGGGAAAATGAACCCAGTTTTGGGGGGGAAATCCATTTTTAAGGAAAATGAACCCCCAGTTTTGGGGAAAAAAATTTTTTTTGGGGAAAATGAACCCAGTAATCGGGTAAAAAACCCGAATTTTTGGGAAAATCAACAGATTTTGTGGGGGAGGAAACCAACTTGTAGGGAAATCAACCGAGTTTTGCTCGAAAAAAATGACTTTGGGGAAAATCAACGCAGTTTGGGAGGAAAAAATCCGATTTTGGGGAAAATGAACCCAGTTTTTGGGGAAAAAACCCGATTTTGGGGAAATGAACCCAGTAATGGGGAAAAAACCTGATTTTGGGGAAAATGAACACAGTTTGGAGGGAAAAACTTGATTTGTGTTAAAATGCACCCAGCTTTTTGGGGAAAAAGGGATTTTGGGGAAAATGAACACAGTTTGGGAGGAAAGAAGCTGATTATGAGGAAAATGAAACCAGTTTGGGGGGAAAAAACATTTTTGATGAAAATGAATCCAGTTTTGAAGGAAAAAAAAAGATTTTGGGGAAATAAAGCCAGTAACTGGTTCAAAAATCCATATGTTGGGAAAATGAACTCAATTTGGTGGGGAAAACCACATATGCAGGGAATTAAACCCAGTTTTGGTTGGAAAAACATATTTTGAGGAAAATGAACCCAGTTTTTTGGGGGAAAATTTATTTTGGGGAAAATGAATCCAGTAATGGGGAAAAATCCTGATTTTGGGGAAAATGAACCAAGCGCGGAGTGGAAATAGAAGATTTTGAAAAAAAATGAAATCAGTTTGGAGGGGACAACCTGCTTTGTGTGAAAATGTACCCAGTTTTGGGGGTTAATAGGGATTTTGTGGAAAATGAACCTAGTTTTGGAGGAAAAAATGTTGATTATGCGGAAAATGAACCCAGTTTTGGGGGAAAATCCATTTTTAAGGAAAATGAACCCAGTAATCGGGTAAAAAACCCCGAATTTTTGGGAAAATCAACAGTTTTAGTGGGGGAGGAAACCAACTTGTAGGGAAATGAAGCGAGTTTTGCTCGAAAAAAAACCGACTTTGGGGAAAATCAACCCAGATTGGGAGGAAAAAATCCGATTTTGGGGAAAATGAACCCAGTTTTTGGGGAAAAAAACCGATTTTGGGGAAATGAACCCAGTTTTTGGGGAAAAAAACCCGATTTTGGGGAAATGAACCCAGTAATGGGGAAAAATCTGATTTTGGGGAAAATGAACACAGTGTGGAGGGAAAAACTTGATTTGTGTTAAAATGCACCCAGCTTTTTGGGGAAAAAAGGATTTTGGGGAAAATGAGCACAGTTTGGGAGGAAAGAAGCTGATTATGAGGAAAATGAAACCAGTTTGGGGGGAAAAAAAACATTTTTGATGAAAATGAACCCAGTGCTGGAGGAAAAAAAAAGATTTTCGGGAAATAAAGCCAGTAACTGGTACAAAAATCCATATGTTGGGGAAAATGAACTCAATTTGGTGGGGAAAACCAGATATGCAGGGAAATAAACCCAGTTTTGGTTGAAAAAACATATTGTGGGGAAAATGAACCCAGTTTTTTTGGGGAAAATTTATTTTGGGGAAAATGAACACAGTAATGGGGAAAAATCCTGATTTTGGGGAAAATGAACCAAGTGCGGAGTGGAAATAAAAGATTTTGAGGAAAGTGAAATCAGTTTGGAGGGGACAACCTGATTTGTGTGAAAATGTACCCAGTTTTGGGGGTTAATAGGGATTTTGTGGAAAATGAACCTAGTTTTGGAGGAAAAAATGTTGATTATGCGAAAAATGAACCCAGTTTTGGGGGGAAAATCCATTTTTAAGGAAAATGAACCCAGTTTTGGGGAAAAAAAATATTTTGGGGAAAATGAAGCCAGTAATCGGGTAAAAACCCCGAATTTTTGGGAAAATGAACAGAGCTTGGGAGGGGGAAAACAACTTGTAGGGAAATGAACCCAGTTTTGCTCGAAAAAAAAAGACTTTGGGGAAAATCAACGCAGTTTGGGAGGAAAAAATCCGATTTTGGGGAAAATGAACCCAGTTTTTGGGGAAAAAACCCGATTTTGGGGAAATGAACCCAGTAATGGGGAAAAAAACTGATTTTTGGGGAAAATTAACCCTGTTTGGAGGGGAAAACTTGATTTGTGCGAAAATGCACCCAGTGTTTTGAAGAAAAAAAGAATTTTGCGGAAAATGAACCCAGTTTGGAAGGATAGACTCTGATTATGGGGAAAATGAACCCAGTTTGGGGGGGGGGGGGAAATATTTTGTAGAAATAAAGCCAGTAATTGGGTAAAAAACCCGGATTTGGGGGAAAATGAACCCAGTTTGGTGGGGAAAACCCAATTTGTAGTGAAATAAACCTCGTTTTGTTGAAAAAAATATATTTTGGGGAAAATGAAACCAGTTTTAGGGGAAAAAATGATTTTGGTGAAAATGAAACCAGTAATGGTTTAAAAAAACCCTGATTTTGGGGAAAATGAACCCAGTGTGAAGTGGAAATATAAGATTTTGGGGAAAATGTACACTGTTTGGAGGGGAAAACCTGATTTGTGTGGAGATACAGCCAGGTTTGGGGGGAAAAAAAAAGGATTTTGGGCAAAATGACCCAGTAATTGGGTAAAAAATCCGAATTTTGGGGAAAACGAAAACAGTTTGGAGGGGAAAAACCAGCTTGTAGGGAAATGAACCGAGTTTGGGAGGAAAAACCTGACTTTGGGGAAATGAACCCAGTTTGGGGGGAGAAAAACCTATTTTGGGGAAAACGAACCCAGTGTGGAGTAGAAATAGAAGGTTTGGGGGAAAATGAAATAAGTTTGGAGGGGAAAACCTGATTTGTGTGAAAATGTACCCAGTTTTGGGGGTTAATAGGGATTTTGGGGAAAATGAACCTAGTTTCGGAGGAAAAAATGCTGATTATGCGTAAAATGAACACAGTTTTGGGGGAAAAACCCATTTTTAAGGAAAATGAACCCCCAGTTTTGGGGAAAAAAATTATTTTGGGGAAAATGAACCCAGTAATCGGGTAAAAAACCCGAATTTTTGGGAAAATCAACAGATTTTTTAGGGTAGGAAACCAACTTGTAGGGAAATCAAACGAGTTTTGCTCGAAAAAAACGACTTTGGGGAAAATCAACGAAGTTTGGGAGGAAAAAATCCGATTTTGGGGAAAATGAATCCAGTTTGGGAGGAAAGAAGCTGATTATGAGGAAAATGAAACCAGTTTGGGGGGAAAAAACATTTTTGATGAAAATGAATCCAGTTTTGAAGGAAAAAAAAAGATTTTGGGGAAATAAAGCCAGTAACTGGTTCAAAAATCCATATGTTGGGGAAAATGAACTCAATTTGGTGGGGAAAACCAGATATGCAGGGAATTAAACCCAGTTTTGGTTGGAAAAACATATTTTGGGGAAAATGAACCCAGTTTTGGGGGGGAAATCCATTTTTAAGGAAAATGAACCCCCAGTTTTGGGGAAAAAAATTTTTTTGGGGAAAATGAACCCAGTAATCGGGTAAAAAACCCGAATTTTTGGGAAAATCAACAGATTTTGTGGGGGAGGAAACCAACTTGTAGGGAAATCAACCGAGTTTTGCTCGAAAAAAATGACTTTGGGGAAAATCAACGCAGTTTGGGAGGAAAAAATCCGATTTTGGGGAAAATGAACCCAGTTTTTGGGGAAAAAACGCGATTTTGGGGAAATGAACCCAGTAATGGGGAAAAAAACCTGATTTTGGGGAAAATGAACACAGTTTGGAGTGAAAAACTTGATTTGTGTTAAAACGCACCCAGCTTTTTGGGGAAAAAGGGATTTTGGGGAAAATGAACACAGTTTGGGAGGAAAGAAGCTGATTATGAGGAAAATGAAACCAGTTTGGGGGGAAAAAACATTTTTGATGAAAATGAACCCAGTTTTGAAGGAAAAAAAAAGATTTTGGGGAAATAAAGCCAGTAACTGGTTCAAAAATCCATATGTTGGGGAAAATGAACTCAATTTGGTGGGGAAAACCAGATATGCAGGGAATTAAACCCAGTTTTGGTTGGAAAAACATATTTTGGGGAAAATGAACCCAGTTTTGGGGGGGAAATCCATTTTTAAGGAAAATGAACCCCCAGTTTTGGGGAAAAAAATTTTTTTTGGGGAAAATGAACCCAGTAATCGGGTAAAAAACCCGAATTTTTGGGAAAATCAACAGATTTTGTGGGGGAGGAAACCAACTTGTAGGGAAATCAACCGAGTTTTGCTCGAAAAAAATGACTTTGGGGAAAATCAACGCAGTTTGGGAGGAAAAAATCCGATTTTGGGGAAAATGAACCCAGTTTTTGGGGAAAAAACCCGATTTTGGGGAAATGAACCCAGTAATGGGGAAAAAACCTGATTTTGGGGAAAATGAACACAGTTTGGAGGGAAAAACTTGATTTGTGTTAAAATGCACCCAGCTTTTTGGGGAAAAAGGGATTTTGGGGAAAATGAACACAGTTTGGGAGGAAAGAAGCTGATTATGAGGAAAATGAAACCAGTTTGGGGGGAAAAAACATTTTTGATGAAAATGAATCCAGTTTTGAAGGAAAAAAAAAGATTTTGGGGAAATAAAGCCAGTAACTGGTTCAAAAATCCATATGTTGGGAAAATGAACTCAATTTGGTGGGGAAAACCACATATGCAGGGAATTAAACCCAGTTTTGGTTGGAAAAACATATTTTGAGGAAAATGAACCCAGTTTTTTGGGGGAAAATTTATTTTGGGGAAAATGAATCCAGTAATGGGGAAAAATCCTGATTTTGGGGAAAATGAACCAAGCGCGGAGTGGAAATAGAAGATTTTGAAAAAAAATGAAATCAGTTTGGAGGGGACAACCTGCTTTGTGTGAAAATGTACCCAGTTTTGGGGGTTAATAGGGATTTTGTGGAAAATGAACCTAGTTTTGGAGGAAAAAATGTTGATTATGCGGAAAATGAACCCAGTTTTGGGGGAAAATCCATTTTTAAGGAAAATGAACCCAGTAATCGGGTAAAAAAACCCGAATTTTTGGGAAAATCAACAGTTTTAGTGGGGGAGGAAACCAACTTGTAGGGAAATGAAGCGAGTTTTGCTCGAAAAAAAACCGACTTTGGGGAAAATCAACCCAGATTGGGAGGAAAAAATCCGATTTTGGGGAAAATGAACCCAGTTTTTGGGAGGAAAAACCCGATTTTGGGGAAATGAACCCAGTTTTTGGGGAAAAAAACCCGATTTTGGGGAAATGAACCCAGTAATGGGGAAAAATCTGATTTTGGGGAAAATGAACACAGTGTGGAGGGAAAAACTTGATTTGTGTTAAAATGCACCCAGCTTTTTGGGGAAAAAAGGATTTTGGGGAAAATGAACACAGTTTGGGAGGAAAGAAGCTGATTATGGGGAAAATGAAACCAGTTTGGGGGGAAAAAAAACATTTTTGATGAAAATGAATCCAGTTTTGAAGGAAAAAAAAAGATTTTGGGGAAATAAAGCCAGTAACTGGTACAAAAATCCATATGTTGGGGAAAATGAACTCAATTTGGTGGGGAAAACCAGATATGCAGGGAAATAAACCCAGTTTTGGTTGAAAAAACATATTGTGGGGAAAATGAACCCGGTTTTTTGGGGGAAAATTTATTTTGGGGAAAATGAACACAGTAATGGGGAAAAATCCTGATTTTGGGGAAAATGAACCAAGTGCGGAGTGGAAATAAAAGATTTTGAGGAAAGTGAAATCAGTTTGGAGGGGACAACCTGATTTGTGTGAAAATGTACCCAGTTTTGGGGGTTAATAGGGATTTTGTGGAAAATGAACCTAGTTTCGGAGGAAAAAATGTTGATTATGCGAAAAACGAACCCAGTTTTGGGGGGAAAATCCATTTTTAAGGAAAATGAACCCAGTTTTGGGGAAAAAAAATATTTTGGGGAAAATGAAGCCAGTAATCGGGTAAAAACACCGAATTTTTGGGAAAATGAACAGAGCTTGGGAGGGGGAAAACAACTTGTAGGGAAATGAACCCAGTTTTGCTCGAAAAAAAAAGACTTTGGGGAAAATCAACGCAGTTTGGGAGGAAAAAATCCGATTTTGGGGAAAATGAACCCAGTTTTTGGGGAAAAAACCCGATTTTGTGGAAATGAACCCAGTAATGGGGAAAAAAACTGATTTTTGGGGAAAATTAACCCTGTTTGGAGGGGAAAACTTGATTTGTGTGAAAATGCACCCAGTGTTTTGAAGAAAAAAAGAATTTTGGGGAAAATGAACTCAGTTTGGAAGGATAGACTCTGATTATGGGGAAAATGAACCCAGTTTGGGGGGGGGGGGGAATATTTTGTGGAAATAAAGCCATTAATTGGGTAAAAAACCCGGATTTGGGGGAAAATGAACCCAGTTTGGTGGGGAAAACCCAATTTGTAGTGAAATAAACCTCGTTTTGTTGAAAAAAATATATTTTGGGGAAAATGAAACCAGTTTTAGGGGAAAAAATGATTTTGGTGAAAATGAAACCAGTAATGGTTTAAAAAAACCCTGATTTTGGGGAAAATGAACCCAGTGTGAAGTGGAAATATAAGATTTTGGGGAAAATGTACACTGTTTGGAGGGGAAAACCTGATTTGTGTGGAGATGCAGCCAGGTTTGGGGGGAAAAAAAAAGGATTTTGGGCAAAATGACCCAGTAATTGGGTAAAAAATCCGAATTTTGGGGAAAACGAAAACAGTTTGGAGGGGAAAAACCAGCTTGTAGGGAAATGAACCGAGTTTGGGAGGAAAAACCTGACTTTGGGGAAATGAACCCAGTTTGGGAGGAGAAAAACCTATTTTGGGGAAAACGAACCCAGTGTGGAGTAGAAATAGAAGGTTTGGGGGAAAATGAAATAAGTTTGGAGGGGAAAACCTGATTTGTGTGAAAATGTACCCAGTTTTGGGGGTTAATAGGGATTTTGGGGAAAATGAACCTAGTTTTGGAGGAAAAAATGCTGATTATGCGGAAAATGAACACAGTTTTGGGGGAAAAACCCATTTTTAAGGAAAATGAACCCCCAGTTTTGGGGAAAAAAATTTTTTTGGGGAAAATGAACCCAGTAATCGGATAAAAAAACCCGAATTTTTGGGAAAATCAACAGATTTTGTGGGGGAGGAAACCAACTTGTAGGGAAATCAACCGAGTTTTGCTCGAAAAAAACGACTTTGGGGAAAATCAACGAAGTTTGGGAGGAAAAAATCCGATTTTGGGGAAAATGAACCCAGTTTTTGGGGAAAAAACCCAATTTTGGGGAAATGAACCCAGTAATGGGGAAAAAAACTGATTTTGGGGAAAATGAACACAGTTTGGAGGGAAAACCTTGATTTGTGTTAAAATGCACCCAGCTTTTTGGGGAAAAAGGGATTTTGGGGAAAATGAACACAGTTTGGGAGGAAAGAAGCTGATTATGAGGAAAATGAAACCAGTTTGGGGGGAAAAAACATTTTTGATGAAAATGAATCCAGTTTTGAAGGAAAAAAAAAGATTTTGGGGAAATAAAGCCAGTAACTGGTTCAAAAATCCATATGTTGGGGAAAATGAACTCAATTTGGTGGGGAAAACCAGATATGCAGGGAATGAAACCCAGTTTTGGTTGGAAAAACATATTTTGGGGAAAATGAACCCAGTTTTGGGGGGGAAATCCATTTTTAAGGAAAATGAACCCCCAGTTTTGGGGAAAAAAATTTTTTTGGGGGAAAATGAACCCAGTAATCGGGTAAAAAACCCGAATTTTTGGGAAAATCAACAGATTTTGTGGGGGAGGAAACCAACTTGTAGGGAAATCAACCGAGTTTTGCTCGAAAAAAATGACTTTGGGGAAAATCAACGCAGTTTGGGAGGAAAAAATCCGATTTTGGGGAAAATGAACCCAGTTTTTGGGAAAAAACCCGATTTTGGGGAAATGAACCCAGTTTTTGGGGAAAAAAACCCGATTTTGGGGAAATTAACCCAGTAATGGGGAAAAATCTGATTTTGGGGAAAATGAACACAGTGTGGAGGGAAAAACTTGATTTGTGTTAAAATGCACCCAGCTTTTTGGGGAAAAAAGGATTTTGGGGAAAATGAACACAGTTTGGGAGGAAAGAAGCTGATTATGGGGAAAATGAAACCAGTTTGGGGGGAAAAAAAACATTTTTGATGAAAATGAATCCAGTTTTGAAGGAAAAAAAAAGATTTTGGGGAAATAAAGCCAGTAACTGGTACAAAAATCCATATGTTGGGGAAAATGAACTCAATTTGGTGGGGAAAACCAGATATGCAGGGAAATAAACCCAGTTTTGGTTGAAAAAACATATTGTGGGGAAAATGAACCCGGTTTTTTGGGGGAAAATTTATTTTGGGGAAAATGAACACAGTAATGGGGAAAAATCCTGATTTTGGGGAAAATGAACCAAGTGCGGAGTGGAAATAAAAGATTTTGAGGAAAGTGAAATCAGTTTGGAGGGGACAACCTGATTTGTGTGAAAATGTACCCAGTTTTGGGGGTTAATAGGGATTTTGTGGAAAATGAACCTAGTTTCGGAGGAAAAAATGTTGATTATGCGAAAAACGAACCCAGTTTTGGGGGGAAAATCCATTTTTAAGGAAAATGAACCCAGTTTTGGGGAAAAAAAATATTTTGGGGAAAATGAAGCCAGTAATCGGGTAAAAACACCGAATTTTTGGGAAAATGAACAGAGCTTGGGAGGGGGAAAACAACTTGTAGGGAAATGAACCCAGTTTTGCTCGAAAAAAAAAGACTTTGGGGAAAATCAACGCAGTTTGGGAGGAAAAAATCCGATTTTGGGGAAAATGAACCCAGTTTTTGGGGAAAAAACCCGATTTTGGGGAAATGAACCCAGTAATGGGGAAAAAAACTGATTTTTGGGGAAAATTAACCCTGTTTGGAGGGGAAAACTTGATTTGTGTGAAAATGCACCCAGTGTTTTGAAGAAAAAAAGAATTTTGGGGAAAATGAACTCAGTTTGGAAGGATAGACTCTGATTATGGGGAAAATGAACCCAGTTTGGGGGGGGGGGGAATATTTTGTGGAAATAAAGCCATTAATTGGGTAAAAATCCCGGATTTGGGGGAAAATGAACCCAGTTTGGTGGGGAAAACCCAATTTGTAGTGAAATAAACCTCGTTTTGTTGAAAAAAATATATTTTGGGGAAAATGAAACCAGTTTTAGGGGAAAAAATGATTTTGGTGAAAATGAAACCAGTAATGGTTAAAAAAACCCTGATTTTGGGGAAAATGAACCCAGTGTGGAGTGGAAATATAAGATTTTGGGGAAAATGTACACTGTTTGGAGGGGAAAACCTGATTTGTGTGGAGATGCAGCCAGGTTTTGGGGGAAAAAAAAGGATTTTGGGCAAAATGACCCAGTAATTGGGTAAAAAATCCGAATTTTGGGGAAAACGAAAACAGTTTGGAGGGGAAAAACCAGCTTGTAGGGAAATGAACCGAGTTTGGGAGGAAAAACCTGACTTTGGGGAAATGAACCCAGTTTGGGAGGAGAAAAACCTATTTTGGGGAAAACGAACCCAGTGTGGAGTAGAAATAGAAGGTTTGGGGGAAAATGAAATAAGTTTGGAGGGGAAAACCTGATTTGTGTGAAAATGTACCCAGTTTTGGGGGTTAATAGGGATTTTGGGGAAAATGAACCTAGTTTTGGAGGAAAAAATGCTGATTATGCGGAAAATGAACACAGTTTTGGGGGAAAAACCCATTTTTAAGGAAAATGAACCCCCAGTTTTGGGGAAAAAAATTTTTTTGGGGAAAATGAACCCAGTAATCGGATAAAAAAACCCGAATTTTTGGGAAAATCAACAGATTTTGTGGGGGAGGAAACCAACTTGTAGGGAAATCAACCGAGTTTTGCTCGAAAAAAACGACTTTGGGGAAAATCAACGAAGTTTGGGAGGAAAAAATCCGATTTTGGGGAAAATGAACCCAGTTTTTGGGGAAAAAACCCGATTTTGGGGAAATGAACCCAGTAATGGGGAAAAAAACTGATTTTGGGGAAAATGAACACAGTTTGGAGGGAAAACCTTGATTTGTGTTAAAATGCACCCAGCTTTTTGGGGAAAAAGGGATTTTGGGGAAAATGAACACAGTTTGGGAGGAAAGAAGCTGATTATGAGGAAAATGAAACCAGTTTGGGGGGAAAAAACATTTTTGATGAAAATGAATCCAGTTTTGAAGGAAAAAAAAAGATTTTGGGGAAATAAAGCCAGTAACTGGTTCAAAAATCCATATGTTGGGGAAAATGAACTCAATTTGGTGGGGAAAACCAGATATGCAGGGAATGAAACCCAGTTTTGGTTGGAAAAACATATTTTGGGGAAAATGAACCCAGTTTTGGGGGGGAAATCCATTTTTAAGGAAAATGAACCCCCAGTTTTGGGGAAAAAAAATTTTTTGGGGGAAAATGAACCCAGTAATCGGGTAAAAAACCCGAATTTTTGGGAAAATCAACAGATTTTGTGGGGGAGGAAACCAACTTGTAGGGAAATCAACCGAGTTTTGCTCGAAAAAAATGACTTTGGGGAAAATCAACGCAGTTTGGGAGGAAAAAATCCGATTTTGGGGAAAATGAACCCAGTTTTTGGGGAAAAAACCCGATTTTGGGGAAATGAACCCAGTTTTTGGGGAAAAAAACCCGATTTTGGGGAAATGAACCCAGTAATGGGGAAAAATCTGATTTTGGGGAAAATGAACACAGTGTGGAGGGAAAAACTTGATTTGTGTTAAAATGCACCCAGCTTTTTGGGGAAAAAAGGATTTTGGGGAAAATGAACACAGTTTGGGAGGAAAGAAGCTGATTATGAGGAAAATGAAACCAGTTTGGGGGGAAAAAAAACATTTTTGATGAAAATGAATCCAGTTTTGAAGGAAAAAAAAAGATTTTGGGGAAATAACGCCAGTAACTGGTACAAAAATCCATATGTTGGGGAAAATGAACTCAATTTGGTGGGGAAAACCAGATATGCAGGGAAATAAACCCAGTTTTGGTTGAAAAAACATATTGTGGGGAAAATGAACCCAGTTTTTTGGGGGAAAATTTATTTTGGGGAAAATGAACACAGTAATGGGGAAAAATCCTGATTTTGGGGAAAATGAACCAAGTGCGGAGTGGAAATAAAAGATTTTGAGGAAAGTGAAATCAGTTTGGAGGGGACAACCTGATTTGTGTGAAAATGTACCCAGTTTTGGGGGTTAATAGGGATTTTGTGGAAAATGAACCTAGTTTCGGAGGAAAAAATGTTGATTATGCGAAAAACGAACCCAGTTTTGGGGGGAAAATCCATTTTTAAGGAAAATGAACCCAGTTTTGGGGAAAAAAAATATTTTGGGGAAAATGAAGCCAGTAATCGGGTAAAAACACCGAATTTTTGGGAAAATGAACAGAGCTTGGGAGGGGGAAAACAACTTGTAGGGAAATGAACCCAGTTTTGCTCGAAAAAAAAAGACTTTGGGGAAAATCAACGCAGTTTGGGAGGAAAAAATCCGATTTTGGGGAAAATGAACCCAGTTTTTGGGGAAAAAACCCGATTTTGTGGAAATGAACCCAGTAATGGGGAAAAAAACTGATTTTTGGGGAAAATTAACCCTGTTTGGAGGGGAAAACTAGATTTGTGTGAAAATGCACCCAGTGTTTTGAAGAAAAAAAGAATTTTGGGGAAAATGAACTCAGTTTGGAAGGATAGACTCTGATTATGGGGAAAATGAACCCAGTTTGGGGGGGGGGGGAATATTTTGTGGAAATAAAGCCATTAATTGGGTAAAAAACCCGGATTTGGGGGAAAATGAACCCAGTTTGGTGGGGAAAACCCAATTTGTAGTGAAATAAACCTCGTTTTGTTGAAAAAAATATATTTTGGGGAAAATGAAACCAGTTTTAGGGGAAAAAATGATTTTGGTGAAAATGAAACCAGTAATGGTTTAAAAAAACCCTGATTTTGGGGAAAATGAACCCAGTGTGAAGTGGAAATATAAGATTTTGGGGAAAATGTACACTGTTTGGAGGGGAAAACCTGATTTGTGTGGAGATGCAGCCAGGTTTTGGGGGAAAAAAAAAGGATTTTGGGCAAAATGACCCAGTAATTGGGTAAAAAATCCGAATTTTGGGGAAAACGAAAACAGTTTGGAGGGGAAAAACCAGCTTGTAGGGAAATGAACCGAGTTTGGGAGGAAAAACCTGACTTTGGGGAAATGAACCCAGTTTGGGAGGAGAAAAACCTATTTTGGGGAAAACGAACCCAGTGTGGAGTAGAAATAGAAGGTTTGGGGGAAAATGAAATAAGTTTGGAGGGGAAAACCTGATTTGTGTGAAAATGTACCCAGTTTTGGGGGTTAATAGGGATTTTGGGGAAAATGAACCTAGTTTTGGAGGAAAAAATGCTGATTATGCGGAAAATGAACACAGTTTTGGGGGAAAAACCCATTTTTAAGGAAAATGAACCCCCAGTTTTGGGGAAAAAAATTTTTTTGGGGAAAATGAACCCAGTAATCGGATAAAAAAACCCGAATTTTTGGGAAAATCAACAGATTTTGTGGGGGAGGAAACCAACTTGTAGGGAAATCAACCGAGTTTTGCTCGAAAAAAACGACTTTGGGGAAAATCAACGAAGTTTGGGAGGAAAAAATCCGATTTTGGGGAAAATGAACCCAGTTTTTGGGGAAAAAACCCGATTTTGGGGAAATGAACCCAGTAATGGGGAAAAAACCTGATTTTGGGGAAAATGAACACAGTTTGGAGGGAAAACCTTGATTTGTGTTAAAATGCACCCAGCTTTTTGGGGAAAAAGGGATTTTGGGGAAAATGAACACAGTTTGGGAGGAAAGAAGCTGATTATGAGGAAAATGAAACCAGTTTGGGGGGAAAAAACATTTTTGATGAAAATGAATCCAGTTTTGAAGGAAAAAAAAAGATTTTGGGGAAATAAAGCCAGTAACTGGTTCAAAAATCCATATGTTGGGGAAAATGAACTCAATTTGGTGGGGAAAACCAGATATGCAGGGAATGAAACCCAGTTTTGGTTGGAAAAACATATTTTGGGGAAAATGAACCCAGTTTTGGGGGGGAAATCCATTTTTAAGGAAAATGAACCCCCAGTTTTGGGGAAAAAAATTTTTTTGGGGAAAATGAACCCAGTAATCGGGTAAAAAACCCGAATTTTTGGGAAAATCAACAGATTTTGTGGGGGAGGAAACCAACTTGTAGGGAAATCAACCGAGTTTTGCTCGAAAAAAATGACTTTGGGGAAAATCAACACAGTTTGGGAGGAAAAAATCCGATTTTGGGGAAAATGAACCCAGTTTTTGGGGAAAAAACCCGATTTTGGGGAAATGAACCCAGTAATGGGGAAAAAACCTGATTTTGGGGAAAATGAACGCAGTTTGGAGGGAAAAACTTGATTTGTGTTAAAATGCACCCAGGTTTTTGGGGAAAAAGGGATTTTGGGGAAAATGAACACAGTTTGGGAGGAAAGAAGCTGATTATGAGGAAAATGAAACCAGTTTGGGGGGAAAAAACATTTTTGATGAAAATGAACCCAGTTTTGAAGGAAAAAAAAAGATTTTGGGGAAATAAAGCCAGTAACTGGTTCAAAAATCCATATGTTGGGGAAAATGAACTCAATTTGGTGGGGAAAACCAGATATGCAGGGAATTAAACCCAGTTTTGGTTGGAAAAACATATTTTGGGGAAAATGAACCCAGTTTTTTGGGGGAAAATTTATTTTGGGGAAAATGAACCCAGTAATGGGGAAAAACCCGAATTTTGGGGAAAATGAACCAAGCGCGGAGTGGAAATAGAAGATTTTGAAAAAAAATGAAATCAGTTTGGAGGGGACAACCTGCTTTGTGTGAAAATGTACCCAGTTTTGGGGGTTAATAGGGATTTTGTGGAAAATGAACCTAGTTTTGGAGGAAAAAATGTTGATTATGCGGAAAATGAACCCAGTTTTAGGGGGAAAATCCATTTTTAAGGAAAATGAACCCAGTAATCGGGTAAAAAAACCCGAATTTTTGGGAAAATCAACAGTTTTAGTGGGGGAGGAAACCAACTTGTAGGGAAATGAAGCGAGTTTTGCTCGAAAAAAAACCGACTTTGGGGAAAATCAACCCAGATTGGGAGGAAAAAATCCGATTTTGGGGAAAATGAACCCAGTTTTTGGGGAAAAAAACCGATTTTGGGGAAATGAACCCAGTTTTTGGGGAAAAAAACCCGATTTTGGGGAAATGAACCCAGTAATGGGGAAAAATCTGATTTTGGGGAAAATGAACACAGTGTGGAGGGAAAAACTTGATTTGTGTTAAAATGCACCCAGCTTTTTGGGGAAAAAAGGATTTTGGGGAAAATGAGCACAGTTTGGGAGGAAAGAAGCTGATTATGAGGAAAATGAAACCAGTTTGGGGGGAAAAAAAACATTTTTGATGAAAATGAACCCAGTGCTGGAGGAAAAAAAAAGATTTTGGGGAAATAAAGCCAGTAACTGGTACAAAAATCCATATGTTGGGGAAAATGAACTCAATTTGGTGGGGAAAACCAGATATGCAGGGAAATAAACCCAGTTTTGGTTGAAAAAACATATTGTGGGGAAAATGAACCCAGTTTTTTTTGGGAAAATTTATTTTGGGGAAAATGAACACAGTAATGGGGAAAAATCCTGATTTTGGGGAAAATGAACCAAGTGCGGAGTGGAAATAAAAGATTTTGAGGAAAGTGAAATCAGTTTGGAGGGGACAACCTGATTTGTGTGAAAATGTACCCAGTTTTGGGGGTTAATAGGGATTTTGTGGAAAATGAACCTAGTTTCGGAGGAAAAAATGTTGATTATGCGAAAAACGAACCCAGTTTTGGGGGGAAAATCCATTTTTAAGGAAAATGAACCCAGTTTTGGGGAAAAAAAATATTTTGGGGAAAATGAAGCCAGTAATCGGGTAAAAACACCGAATTTTTGGGAAAATGAACAGAGCTTGGGAGGGGGAAAACAACTTGTAGGGAAATGAACCCAGTTTTGCTCGAAAAAAAAAGACTTTGGGGAAAATCAACGCAGTTTGGGAGGAAAAAATCCGATTTTGGGGAAAATGAACCCAGTTTTTGGGGAAAAAACCCGATTTTGGGGAAATGAACCCAGTAATGGGGAAAAAAACTGATTTTTGGGGAAAATTAACCCTGTTTGGAGGGGAAAACTAGATTTGTGTGAAAATGCACCCAGTGTTTTGAAGAAAAAAAGAATTTTGGGGAAAATGAACTCAGTTTGGAAGGATAGACTCTGATTATGGGGAAAATGAACCCAGTTTGGGGGGGGGGGAATATTTTGTGGAAATAAAGCCATTAATTGGGTAAAAAACCCGGATTTGGGGGAAAATGAACCCAGTTTGGTGGGGAAAACCCAATTTGTAGTGAAATAAACCTCGTTTTGTTTAAAAAAATATATTTTGGGGAAAATGAAACCAGTTTTAGGGGAAAAAATGATTTTGGTGAAAATGAAACCAGTAATGGTTAAAAAAACCCTGATTTTGGGGAAAATGAACCCAGTGTGGAGTGGAAATATAAGATTTTGGGGAAAATGTACACTGTTTGGAGGGGAAAACCTGATTTGTGTGGAGATGCAGCCAGGTTTTGGGGGAAAAAAAAGGATTTTGGGCAAAATGACCCAGTAATTGGGTAAAAAATCCGAATTTTGGGGAAAACGAAAACAGTTTGGAGGGGAAAAACCAGCTTGTAGGGAAATGAACCGAGTTTGGGAGGAAAAACCTGACTTTGGGGAAATGAACCCAGTTTGGGAGGAGAAAAACCTATTTTGGGGAAAACGAACCCAGTGTGGAGTAGAAATAGAAGGTTTGGGGGAAAATGAAATAAGTTTGGAGGGGAAAACCTGATTTGTGTGAAAATGTACCCAGTTTTGGGGGTTAATAGGGATTTTGGGGAAAATGAACCTAGTTTTGGAGGAAAAAATGCTGATTATGCGGAAAATGAACACAGTTTTGGGGGAAAAACCCATTTTTAAGGAAAATGAACCCCCAGTTTTGGGGAAAAAAATTTTTTTGGGGAAAATGAACCCAGTAATCGGATAAAAAAACCCGAATTTTTGGGAAAATCAACAGATTTTGTGGGGGAGGAAACCAACTTGTAGGGAAATCAACCGAGTTTTGCTCGAAAAAAACGACTTTGGGGAAAATCAACGAAGTTTGGGAGGAAAAAATCCGATTTTGGGGAAAATGAACCCAGTTTTTGGGGAAAAAACCCGATTTTGGGGAAATGAACCCAGTAATGGGGAAAAAACCTGATTTTGGGGAAAATGAACACAGTTTGGAGGGAAAACCTTGATTTGTGTTAAAATGCACCCAGCTTTTTGGGGAAAAAGGGATTTTGGGGAAAATGAACACAGTTTGGGAGGAAAGAAGCTGATTATGAGGAAAATGAAACCAGTTTGGGGGGAAAAAACATTTTTGATGAAAATGAATCCAGTTTTGAAGGAAAAAAAAAGATTTTGGGGAAATAAAGCCAGTAACTGGTTCAAAAATCCATATGTTGGGGAAAATGAACTCAATTTGGTGGGGAAAACCAGATATGCAGGGAATGAAACCCAGTTTTGGTTGGAAAAACATATTTTGGGGAAAATGAACCCAGTTTTGGGGGGGAAATCCATTTTTAAAAAAAATGAACCCCCAGTTTTGGGGAAAAAAATTTTTTTGGGGGAAAATGAACCCAGTAATCGGGTAAAAAACCCAAATTTTTGGGAAAATCAACAGATTTTGTGGGGGAGGAAACCAACTTGTAGGGAAATCAACCGAGTTTTGCTCGAAAAAAATGACTTTGGGGAAAATCAACGCAGTTTGGGAGGAAAAAATCCGATTTTGGGGAAAATGAACCCAGTTTTTGGGGAAAAAACTCGATTTTGGGGAAATGAACCCAGTTTTTGGGGAAAAAAACCCGATTTTGGGGAAATGAACCCAGTAATGGGGAAAAATCTGATTTTGGGGAAAATGAACACAGTGTGGAGGGAAAAACTTGATTTGTGTTAAAATGCACCCAGCTTTTTGGGGAAAAAAGGATTTTGGGGAAAATGAACACAGTTTGGGAGGAAAGAAGCTGATTATGGGGAAAATGAAACCAGTTTGGGGGGAAAAAAAACATTTTTGATGAAAATGAATCCAGTTTTGAAGGAAAAAAAAAAGATTTTGGGGAAATAAAGCCAGTAACTGGTACAAAAATCCATATGTTGGGGAAAATGAACTCAATTTGGTGGGGAAAACCAGATATGCAGGGAAATAAACCCAGTTTTGGTTGAAAAAACATATTGTGGGGAAAATGAACCCAGTTTTTTGGGGGAAAATTTATTTTGGGGAAAATGAACACAGTAATGGGGAAAAATCCTGATTTTGGGGAAAATGAACCAAGTGCGGAGTGGAAATAAAAGATTTTGAGGAAAGTGAAATCAGTTTGGAGGGGACAACCTGATTTGTGTGAAAATGTACCCAGTTTTGGGGGTTAATAGGGATTTTGTGGAAAATGAACCTAGTTTCGGAGGAAAAAATGTTGATTATGCGAAAAACGAACCCAGTTTTGGGGGGAAAATCCATTTTTAAGGAAAATGAACCCAGTTTTGGGGAAAAAAAATATTTTGGGGAAAATGAAGCCAGTAATCGGGTAAAAACACCGAATTTTTGGGAAAATGAACAGAGCTTGGGAGGGGGAAAACAACTTGTAGGGAAATGAACCCAGTTTTGCTCGAAAAAAAAAGACTTTGGGGAAAATCAACGCAGTTTGGGAGGAAAAAATCCGATTTTGGGGAAAATGAACCCAGTTTTTGGGGAAAAAACCCGATTTTGGGGAAATGAACCCAGTAATGGGGAAAAAAACTGATTTTTGGGGAAAATTAACCCTGTTTGGAGGGGAAAACTTGATTTGTGTGAAAATGCACCCAGTGTTTTGAAGAAAAAAAGAATTTTGGGGAAAATGAACTCAGTTTGGAAGGATAGACTCTGATTATGGGGAAAATGAACCCAGTTTGGGGGGGGGGGGAATATTTTGTGGAAATAAAGCCATTAATTGGGTAAAAAACCCGGATTTGGGGGAAAATGAACCCAGTTTGGTGGGGAAAACCCAATTTGTAGTGAAATAAACCTCGTTTTGTTGAAAAAAATATATTTTGGGGAAAATGAAACCAGTTTTAGGGGAAAAAATGATTTTGGTGAAAATGAAACCAGTAATGGTTTAAAAAAACCCTGATTTTGGGGAAAATGAACCCAGTGTGAAGTGGAAATATAAGATTTTGGGGAAAATGTACACTGTTTGGAGGGGAAAACCTGATTTGTGTGGAGATGCAGCCAGGTTTTGGGGGAAAAAAAAAGGATTTTGGGCAAAATGACCCAGTAATTGGGTAAAAAATCCGAATTTTGGGGAAAACGAAAACAGTTTGGAGGGGAAAAACCAGCTTGTAGGGAAATGAACCGAGTTTGGGAGGAAAAACCTGACTTTGGGGAAATGAACCCAGTTTGGGAGGAGAAAAACCTATTTTGGGGAAAACGAACCCAGTGTGGAGTAGAAATAGAAGGTTTGGGGGAAAATGAAATAAGTTTGGAGGGGAAAACCTGATTTGTGTGAAAATGTACCCAGTTTTGGGGGTTAATAGGGATTTTGGGGAAAATGAACCTAGTTTTGGAGGAAAAAATGCTGATTATGCGGAAAATGAACACAGTTTTGGGGGAAAAACCCATTTTTAAGGAAAATGAACCCCCAGTTTTGGGGAAAAAAATTTTTTTGGGGAAAATGAACCCAGTAATCGGATAAAAAAACCCGAATTTTTGGGAAAATCAACAGATTTTGTGGGGGAGGAAACCAACTTGTAGGGAAATCAACCGAGTTTTGCTCGAAAAAAACGACTTTGGGGAAAATCAACGAAGTTTGGGAGGAAAAAATCCGATTTTGGGGAAAATGAACCCAGTTTTTGGGGAAAAAACCCGATTTTGGGGAAATGAACCCAGTAATGGGGAAAAAACCTGATTTTGGGGAAAATGAACACAGTTTGGAGGGAAAACCTTGATTTGTGTTAAAATGCACCCAGCTTTTTGGGGAAAAAGGGATTTTGGGGAAAATGAACACAGTTTGGGAGGAAAGAAGCTGATTATGAGGAAAATGAAACCAGTTTGGGGGGAAAAAACATTTTTGATGAAAATGAATCCAGTTTTGAAGGAAAAAAAAAGATTTTGGGGAAATAAAGCCAGTAACTGGTTCAAAAATCCATATGTTGGGGAAAATGAACTCAATTTGGTGGGGAAAACCAGATATGCAGGGAATGAAACCCAGTTTTGGTTGGAAAAACATATTTTGGGGAAAATGAACCCAGTTTTGGGGGGGAAATCCATTTTTAAGGAAAATGAACCCCCAGTTTTGGGGAAAAAAATTTTTTTGGGGAAAATGAACCCAGTAATCGGGTAAAAAACCCGAATTTTTGGGAAAATCAACAGATTTTGTGGGGGAGGAAACCAACTTGTAGGGAAATCAACCGAGTTTTGCTCGAAAAAAATGACTTTGGGGAAAATCAACGCAGTTTGGGAGGAAAAAATCCGATTTTGGGGAAAATGAACCCAGTTTTTGGGGAAAAAACCCGATTTTGGGGAAATGAACCCAGTAATGGGGAAAAAACCAGATTTTGGGGAAAATGAACGCAGTTTGGAGGGAAAAACTTGATTTGTGTTAAAATGCACCCAGCTTTTTGGGGAAAAAGGGATTTTGGGGAAAATGAACACAGTTTGGGAGGAAAGAAGCTGATTATGAGGAAAATGAAACCAGTTTGGGGGGAAAAAACATTTTTGATGAAAATGAACCCAGTTTTGAAGGAAAAAAAAAGATTTTGGGGAAATAAAGCCAGTAACTGGTACAAAAATCCATATGTTGGGGAAAATGAACTCAATTTGGTGGGGAAAACCAGATATGCAGGGAAATAAACCCAGTTTTGGTTGAAAAAACATATTGTGGGGAAAATGAACCCAGTTTTTTGGGGGAAAATTTATTTTGGGGAAAATGAACACAGTAATGGGGAAAAATCCTGATTTTGGGGAAAATGAACCAAGTGCGGAGTGGAAATAAAAGATTTTGAGGAAAGTGAAATCAGTTTGGAGGGGACAACCTGATTTGTGTGAAAATGTACCCAGTTTTGGGGGTTAATAGGGATTTTGTGGAAAATGAACCTAGTTTCGGAGGAAAAAATGTTGATTATGCGAAAAACGAACCCAGTTTTGGGGGGAAAATCCATTTTTAAGGAAAATGAACCCAGTTTTGGGGAAAAAAAATATTTTGGGGAAAATGAAGCCAGTAATCGGGTAAAAACACCAAATTTTTGGGAAAATGAACAGAGCTTGGGAGGGGGAAAACAACTTGTAGGGAAATGAACCCAGTTTTGCTCGAAAAAAAAAGACTTTGGGGAAAATCAACGCAGTTTGGGAGGAAAAAATCCGATTTTGGGGAAAATGAACCCAGTTTTTGGGGAAAAAACCCGATTTTGTGGAAATGAACCCAGTAATGGGGAAAAAAACTGATTTTTGGGGAAAATTAACCCTGTTTGGAGGGGAAAACTTGATTTGTGTGAAAATGCACCCAGTGTTTTGAAGAAAAAAAGAATTTTGGGGAAAATGAACTCAGTTTGGAAGGATAGACTCTGATTATGGGGAAAATGAACCCAGTTTGGGGGGGGGGGGAATATTTTGTGGAAATAAAGCCATTAATTGGGTAAAAAACCCGGATTTGGGGGAAAATGAACCCAGTTTGGTGGGGAAAACCCAATTTGTAGTGAAATAAACCTCGTTTTGTTTAAAAAAATATATTTTGGAGAAAATGAAACCAGTTTTAGGGGAAAAAATGATTTTGGTGAAAATGAAACCAGTAATGGTTAAAAAAACCCTGATTTTGGGGAAAATGAACCCAGTGTGGAGTGGAAATATAAGATTTTGGGGAAAATGTACACTGTTTGGAGGGGAAAACCTGATTTGTGTGGAGATGCAGCCAGGTTTTGGGGGAAAAAAAAGGATTTTGGGCAAAATGACCCAGTAATTGGGTAAAAAATCCGAATTTTGGGGAAAACGAAAACAGTTTGGAGGGGAAAAACCAGCTTGTAGGGAAATGAACCGAGTTTGGGAGGAAAAACCTGACTTTGGGGAAATGAACCCAGTTTGGGAGGAGAAAAACCTATTTTGGGGAAAACGAACCCAGTGTGGAGTAGAAATAGAAGGTTTGGGGAAAATGAAATAAGTTTGGAGGGGAAAACCTGATTTGTGTGAAAATGTACCCAGTTTTGGGGGTTAATAGGGATTTTGGGGAAAATGAACCTAGTTTTGGAGGAAAAAATGCTGATTATACGGAAAATGAACACAGTTTTGGGGGAAAAACCCATTTTTAAGGAAAATGAACCCCCAGTTTTGGGGAAAAAAATTTTTTTGGGGAAAATGAACCCAGTAATCGGATAAAAAAACCCGAATTTTTGGGAAAATCAACAGATTTTGTGGGGGAGGAAACCAACTTGTAGGGAAATCAACCGAGTTTTGCTCGAAAAAAACGACTTTGGGGAAAATCAACGAAGTTTGGGAGGAAAAAATCCGATTTTGGGGAAAATGAACCCAGTTTTTGGGGAAAAAACCCGATTTTGGGGAAATGAACCCAGTAATGGGGAAAAAACCTGATTTTGGGGAAAATGAACACAGTTTGGAGGGAAAACCTTGATTTGTGTTAAAATGCACCCAGCTTTTTGGGGAAAAAGGGATTTTGGGGAAAATGAACACAGTTTGGGAGGAAAGAAGCTGATTATGAGGAAAATGAAACCAGTTTGGGGGGAAAAAACATTTTTGATGAAAATGAATCCAGTTTTGAAGGAAAAAAAAAGATTTTGGGGAAATAAAGCCAGTAACTGGTTCAAAAATCCATATGTTGGGGAAAATGAACTCAATTTGGTGGGGAAAACCAGATATGCAGGGAATGAAACCCAGTTTTGGTTGGAAAAACATATTTTGGGGAAAATGAACCCAGTTTTGGGGGGGAAATCCATTTTTAAGGAAAATGAACCCCCAGTTTTGGGGAAAAAAATTTTTTTGGGGAAAATGAACCCAGTAATCGGGTAAAAAACCCGAATTTTTGGGAAAATCAACAGATTTTGTGGGGGAGGAAACCAACTTGTAGGGAAATCAACCGAGTTTTGCTCGAAAAAAATGACTTTGGGGAAAATCAACGCAGTTTGGGAGGAAAAAATCCGATTTTGGGGAAAATGAACCCAGTTTTTGGGGAAAAAACCCGATTTTGGGGAAATGAACCCAGTAATGGGGAAAAAACCTGATTTTGGGGAAAATGAACGCAGTTTGGAGGGAAAAACTTGATTTGTGTTAAAATGCACCCAGGTTTTTGGGGAAAAAGGGATTTTGGGGAAAATGAACACAGTTTGGGAGGAAAGAAGCTGATTATGAGGAAAATGAAACCAGTTTGGGGGGAAAAAACATTTTTGATGAAAATGAACCCAGTTTTGAAGGAAAAAAAAAGATTTTGGGGAAATAAAGCCAGTAACTGGTTCAAAAATCCATATGTTGGGGAAAATGAACTCAATTTGGTGGGGAAAACCAGATATGCAGGGAATTAAACCCAGTTTTGGTTGGAAAAACATATTTTGGGGAAAATGAACCCAGTTTTTTGGGGGAAAATTTATTTTGGGGAAAATGAACCCAGTAATGGGGAAAAACCCGAATTTTGGGGAAAATGAACCAAGCGCGGAGTGGAAATAGAAGATTTTGAAAAAAAATGAAATCAGTTTGGAGAGGACAACCTGATTTGTGTGAAAATGTACCCAGTTTTGGGGGTTAATAGGGATTTTGTGGAAAATGAACCTAGTTTTGGAGGAAAAAATGTTGATTATGCGGAAAATGAACCCAGTTTTAGGGGGAAAATCCATTTTTAAGGAAAATGAACCCAGTAATCGGGTAAAAAAACCCGAATTTTTGGGAAAATCAACAGTTTTAGTGGGGGAGGAAACCAACTTGTAGGGAAATGAAGCGAGTTTTGCTCGAAAAAAAACCGACTTTGGGGAAAATCAACCCAGATTGGGAGGAAAAAATCCGATTTTGGGGAAAATGAACCCAGTTTTTGGGGAAAAAAACCGATTTTGGGGAAATGAACCCAGTTTTTGGGGAAAAAAACCCGATTTTGGGGAAATGAACCCAGTAATGGGGAAAAATCTGATTTTGGGGAAAATGAACACAGTGTGGAGGGAAAAACTTGATTTGTGTTAAAATGCACCCAGCTTTTTGGGGAAAAAAGGATTTTGGGGAAAATGAGCACAGTTTGGGAGGAAAGAAGCTGATTATGAGGAAAATGAAACCAGTTTGGGGGGAAAAAAAACATTTTTGATGAAAATGAACCCAGTGCTGGAGGAAAAAAAAAGATTTTGGGGAAATAAAGCCAGTAACTGGTACAAAAATCCATATGTTGGGGAAAATGAACTCAATTTGGTGGGGAAAACCAGATATGCAGGGAAATAAACCCAGTTTTGGTTGAAAAAACATATTGTGGGGAAAATGAACCCAGTTTTTTTTGGGAAAATTTATTTTGGGGAAAATGAACACAGTAATGGGGAAAAATCCTGATTTTGGGGAAAATGAACCAAGTGCGGAGTGGAAATAAAAGATTTTGAGGAAAGTGAAATCAGTTTGGAGGGGACAACCTGATTTGTGTGAAAATGTACCCAGTTTTGGGGGTTAATAGGGATTTTGTGGAAAATGAACCTAGTTTTGGAGGAAAAAATGTTGATTATGCGAAAAATGAACCCAGTTTTGGGGGGAAAATCCATTTTTAAGGAAAATGAACCCAGTTTTGGGGAAAAAAAATATTTTGGGGAAAATGAAGCCAGTAATCGGGTAAAAACCCCGAATTTTTGGGAAAATGAACAGAGCTTGGGAGGGGGAAAACAACTTGTAGGGAAATGAACCCAGTTTTGCTCGAAAAAAAAAGACTTTGGGGAAAATCAACGCAGTTTGGGAGGAAAAAATCCGATTTTGGGGAAAATGAACCCAGTTTTTGGGGAAAAAACCCGATTTTGGGGAAATGAACCCAGTAATGGGGAAAAAAACTGATTTTTGGGGAAAATTAACCCTGTTTGGAGGGGAAAACTTGATTTGTGCGAAAATGCACCCAGTGTTTTGAAGAAAAAAAGAATTTTGCGGAAAATGAACCCAGTTTGGAAGGATAGACTCTGATTATGGGGAAAATGAACCCAGTTTGGGGGGGGGGGGGAAATATTTTGTGGAAATAAAGCCATTAATTGGGTAAAAAACCCGGATTTGGGGGAAAATGAACCCAGTTTGGTGGGGAAAACCCAATTTGTAGTGAAATAAACCTCGTTTTGTTGAAAAAAATATATTTTGGGGAAAATGAAACCAGTTTTAGGGGAAAAAATGATTTTGGTGAAAATGAAACCAGTAATGGTTAAAAAAACCCTGATTTTGGGGAAAATGAACCCAGTGTGGAGTGGAAATATAAGATTTTGGGGAAAATGTACACTGTTTGGAGGGGAAAACCTGATTTGTGTGGAGATACAGCCAGGTTTGGGGGGAAAAAAAAAGGATTTTGGGCAAAATGACCCAGTAATTGGGTAAAAAATCCGAATTTTGGGGAAAACGAAAACAGTTTGGAGGGGAAAAACCAGCTTGTAGGGAAATGAACCGAGTTTGGGAGGAAAAACCTGACTTTGGGGAAATGAACCCAGTTTGGGAGGAGAAAAACCTATTTTGGGGAAAACGAACCCAGTGTGGAGTAGAAATAGAAGGTTTGGGGGAAAATGAAATAAGTTTGGAGGGGAAAACCTGATTTGTGTGAAAATGTACCCAGTTTTGGGGGTTAATAGGGATTTTGGGGAAAATGAACCTAGTTTCGGAGGAAAAAATGCTGATTATACGGAAAATGAACACAGTTTTGGGGGAAAAACCCATTTTTAAGGAAAATGAACCCCCAGTTTTGGGGAAAAAAATTATTTTGGGGAAAATGAACCCAGTAATCGGGTAAAAAACCCGAATTTTTGGGAAAATCAACAGATTTTTTAGGGTAGGAAACCAACTTGTAGGGAAATCAACCGAGTTTTGCTCGAAAAAAACGACTTTGGGGAAAATCAACGAAGTTTGGGAGGAAAAAATCCGATTTTGGGGAAAATGAATCCAGTTTGGGAGGAAAGAAGCTGATTATGAGGAAAATGAAACCAGTTTGGGGGGAAAAAACATTTTTGATGAAAATGAATCCAGTTTTGAAGGAAAAAAAAAGATTTTGGGGAAATAAAGCCAGTAACTGGTTCAAAAATCCATATGTTGGGGAAAATGAACTCAATTTGGTGGGGAAAACCAGATATGCAGGGAATGAAACCCAGTTTTGGTTGGAAAAACATATTTTGGGGAAAATGAACCCAGTTTTGGGGGGGAAATCCATTTTTAAGGAAAATGAACCCCCAGTTTTGGGGAAAAAAATTTTTTTGGGGAAAATGAACCCAGTAATCGGGTAAAAAACCCGAATTTTTGGGAAAATCAACAGATTTTGTGGGGGAGGAAACCAACTTGTAGGGAAATCAACCGAGTTTTGCTCGAAAAAAATGACTTTGGGGAAAATCAACGCAGTTTGGGAGGAAAAAATCCGATTTTGGGGAAAATGAACCCAGTTTTTGGGGAAAAAACCCGATTTTGGGGAAATGAACCCAGTAATGGGGAAAAAAACTGATTTTTGGGGAAAATTAACCCTGTTTGGAGGGGAAAACTTGATTTGTGCGAAAATGCACCCAGTGTTTTGAAGAAAAAAAGAATTTTGCGGAAAATGAACCCAGTTTGGAAGGATAGACTCTGATTATGGGGAAAATGAACCCAGTTTGGGGGGGGGGGGGAAATATTTTGTGGAAATAAAGCCATTAATTGGGTAAAAATCCCGGATTTGGGGGAAAATGAACCCAGTTTGGTGGGGAAAACCCAATTTGTAGTGAAATAAACCTCGTTTTGTTGAAAAAAATATATTTTGGGGAAAATGAAACCAGTTTTAGGGGAAAAAATGATTTTGGTGAAAATGAAACCAGTAATGGTTAAAAAAACCCTGATTTTGGGGAAAATGAACCCAGTGTGGAGTGGAAATATAAGATTTTGGGGAAAATGTACACTGTTTGGAGGGGAAAACCTGATTTGTGTGGAGATACAGCCAGGTTTGGGGGGAAAAAAAAAGGATTTTGGGCAAAATGACCCAGTAATTGGGTAAAAAATCCGAATTTTGGGGAAAACGAAAACAGTTTGGAGGGGAAAAACCAGCTTGTAGGGAAATGAACCGAGTTTGGGAGGAAAAACCTGACTTTGGGGAAATGAACCCAGTTTGGGAGGAGAAAAACCTATTTTGGGGAAAACGAACCCAGTGTGGAGTAGAAATAGAAGGTTTGGGGGAAAATGAAATAAGTTTGGAGGGGAAAACCTGATTTGTGTGAAAATGTACCCAGTTTTGGGGGTTAATAGGGATTTTGGGGAAAATGAACCTAGTTTTGGAGGAAAAAATGCTGATTATACGGAAAATGAACACAGTTTTGGGGGAAAAACCCATTTTTAAGGAAAATGAACCCCCAGTTTTGGGGAAAAAAATTATTTTGGGGAAAATGAACCCAGTAATCGGGTAAAAAACCCGAATTTTTGGGAAAATCAACAGATTTTTTAGGGTAGGAAACCAACTTGTAGGGAAATCAACCGAGTTTTGCTCGAAAAAAACGACTTTGGGGAAAATCAACGAAGTTTGGGAGGAAAAAATCCGATTTTGGGGAAAATGAATCCAGTTTGGGAGGAAAGAAGCTGATTATGAGGAAAATGAAACCAGTTTGGGGGGAAAAAACATTTTTGATGAAAATGAATCCAGTTTTGAAGGAAAAAAAAAGATTTTGGGGAAATAAAGCCAGTAACTGGTTCAAAAATCCATATGTTGGGGAAAATGAACTCAATTTGGTGGGGAAAACCAGATATGCAGGGAATGAAACCCAGTTTTGGTTGGAAAAACATATTTTGGGGAAAATGAACCCAGTTTTGGGGGGGAAATCCATTTTTAAGGAAAATGAACCCCCAGTTTTGGGGAAAAAAATTTTTTTGGGGGAAATGAACCCAGTAATCGGGTAAAAAACCCGAATTTTTGGGAAAATCAACAGATTTTGTGGGGGAGGAAACCAACTTGTAGGGAAATCAACCGAGTTTTGCTCGAAAAAAATGACTTTGGGGAAAATCAACGCAGTTTGGGAGGAAAAAATCCGATTTTGGGGAAAATGAACCCAGTTTTTGGGGAAAAAACCCGATTTTGGGGAAATGAACCCAGTAATGGGGAAAAAACCTGATTTTGGGGAAAATGAACGCAGTTTGGAGGGAAAAACTTGATTTGTGTTAAAATGCACCCAGGTTTTTGGGGAAAAAGGGATTTTGGGGAAAATGAGCACAGTTTGGGAGGAAAGAAGCTGATTATGAGGAAAATGAAACCAGTTTGGGGGGAAAAAACATTTTTGATGAAAATGAACCCAGTTTTGAAGGAAAAAAAAAGATTTTGGGGAAATAAAGCCAGTAACTGGTTCAAAAATCCATATGTTGGGGAAAATGAACTCAATTTGGTGGGGAAAACCAGATATGCAGGGAATTAAACCCAGTTTTGGTTGGAAAAACATATTTTGGGGAAAATGAACCCAGTTTTTTGGGGGAAAATTTATTTTGGGGAAAATGAACCCAGTAATGGGGAAAAACCCGAATTTTGGGGAAAATGAACCAAGCGCGGAGTGGAAATAGAAGATTTTGAAAAAAAATGAAATCAGTTTGGAGGGGACAACCTGATTTGTGTGAAAATGTACCCAGTTTTGGGGGTTAATAGGGATTTTGTGGAAAATGAACCTAGTTTTGGAGGAAAAAATGTTGATTATGCGGAAAATGAACCCAGTTTTAGGGGGAAAATCCATTTTTAAGGAAAATGAACCCAGTAATCGGGTAAAAAAACCCGAATTTTTGGGAAAATCAACAGTTTTAGTGGGGGAGGAAACCAACTTGTAGGGAAATGAAGCGAGTTTTGCTCGAAAAAAAACCGACTTTGGGGAAAATCAACCCAGATTGGGAGGAAAAAATCCGATTTTGGGGAAAATGAACCCAGTTTTTGGGGAAAAAAACCGATTTTGGGGAAATGAACCCAGTTTTTGGGGAAAAAAACCCGATTTTGGGGAAATGAACCCAGTAATGGGGAAAAATCTGATTTTGGGGAAAATGAACACAGTGTGGAGGGAAAAACTTGATTTGTGTTAAAATGCACCCAGCTTTTTGGGGAAAAAAGGATTTTGGGGAAAATGAGCACAGTTTGGGAGGAAAGAAGCTGATTATGAGGAAAATGAAACCAGTTTGGGGGGGAAAAAAACATTTTTGATGAAAATGAACCCAGTGCTGGAGGAAAAAAAAAGATTTTGGGGAAATAAAGCCAGTAACTGGTACAAAAATCCATATGTTGGGGAAAATGAACTCAATTTGGTGGGGAAAACCAGATATGCAGGGAAATAAACCCAGTTTTGGTTGAAAAAACATATTGTGGGGAAAATGAACCCAGTTTTTTTTGGGAAAATTTATTTTGGGGAAAATGAACACAGTAATGGGGAAAAATCCTGATTTTGGGGAAAATGAACCAAGTGCGGAGTGGAAATAAAAGATTTTGAGGAAAGTGAAATCAGTTTGGAGGGGACAACCTGATTTGTGTGAAAATGTACCCAGTTTTGGGGGTTAATAGGGATTTTGTGGAAAATGAACCTAGTTTCGGAGGAAAAAATGTTGATTATGCGAAAAACGAACCCAGTTTTGGGGGGAAAATCCATTTTTAAGGAAAATGAACCCAGTTTTGGGGAAAAAAAATATTTTGGGGAAAATGAAGCCAGTAATCGGGTAAAAACACCGAATTTTTGGGAAAATGAACAGAGCTTGGGAGGGGGAAAACAACTTGTAGGGAAATGAACCCAGTTTTGCTCGAAAAAAAAAGACTTTGGGGAAAATCAACGCAGTTTGGGAGGAAAAAATCCGATTTTGGGGAAAATGAACCCAGTTTTTGGGGAAAAAACCCGATTTTGGGGAAATGAACCCAGTAATGGGGAAAAAAACTGATTTTTGGGGAAAATTAACCCTGTTTGGAGGGGAAAACTTGATTTGTGCGAAAATGCACCCAGTGTTTTGAAGAAAAAAAGAATTTTGCGGAAAATGAACCCAGTTTGGAAGGATAGACTCTGATTATGGGGAAAATGAACCCAGTTTGGGGGGGGGGGGAAATATTTTGTGGAAATAAAGCCATTAATTGGGTAAAAAACCCGGATTTGGGGGAAAATGAACCCAGTTTGGTGGGGAAAACCCAATTTGTAGTGAAATAAACCTCGTTTTGTTGAAAAAAATATATTTTGGGGAAAATGAAACCAGTTTTAGGGGAAAAAATGATTTTGGTGAAAATGAAACCAGTAATGGTTAAAAAAACCCTGATTTTGGGGAAAATGAACCCAGTGTGGAGTGGAAATATAAGATTTTGGGGAAAATGTACACTGTTTGGAGGGGAAAACCTGATTTGTGTGGAGATACAGCCAGGTTTGGGGGGAAAAAAAAAGGATTTTGGGCAAAATGACCCAGTAATTGGGTAAAAAATCCGAATTTTGGGGAAAACGAAAACAGTTTGGAGGGGAAAAACCAGCTTGTAGGGAAATGAACCGAGTTTGGGAGGAAAAACCTGACTTTGGGGAAATGAACCCAGTTTGGGAGGAGAAAAACCTATTTTGGGGAAAACGAACCCAGTGTGGAGTAGAAATAGAAGGTTTGGGGGAAAATGAAATAAGTTTGGAGGGGAAAACCTGATTTGTGTGAAAATGTACCCAGTTTTGGGGGTTAATAGGGATTTTGGGGAAAATGAACCTAGTTTCGGAGGAAAAAATGCTGATTATACGGAAAATGAACACAGTTTTGGGGGAAAAACCCATTTTTAAGGAAAATGAACCCCCAGTTTTGGGGAAAAAAATTATTTTGGGGAAAATGAACCCAGTAATCGGGTAAAAAACCCGAATTTTTGGGAAAATCAACAGATTTTTTAGGGTAGGAAACCAACTTGTAGGGAAATCAACCGAGTTTTGCTCGAAAAAAACGACTTTGGGGAAAATCAACGAAGTTTGGGAGGAAAAAATCCGATTTTGGGGAAAATGAATCCAGTTTGGGAGGAAAGAAGCTGATTATGAGGAAAATGAAACCAGTTTGGGGGGAAAAAACATTTTTGATGAAAATGAATCCAGTTTTGAAGGAAAAAAAAAGATTTTGGGGAAATAAAGCCAGTAACTGGTTCAAAAATCCATATGTTGGGGAAAATGAACTCAATTTGGTGGGGAAAACCAGATATGCAGGGAATGAAACCCAGTTTTGGTTGGAAAAACATATTTTGGGGAAAATGAACCCAGTTTTGGGGGGGAAATCCATTTTTAAGGAAAATGAACCCCCAGTTTTGGGGAAAAAATTTTTTTTGGGGAAAATGAACCCAGTAATCGGGTAAAAAACCCGAATTTTTGGGAAAATCAACAGATTTTGTGGGGGAGGAAACCAACTTGTAGGGAAATCAACCGAGTTTTGCTCGAAAAAAATGACTTTGGGGAAAATCAACGCAGTTTGGGAGGAAAAAATCCGATTTTGGGGAAAATGAACCCAGTTTTTGGGGAAAAAACCCGATTTTGGGGAAATGAACCCAGTAATGGGGAAAAAACCTGATTTTGGGGAAAATGAACGCAGTTTGGAGGGAAAAACTTGATTTGTGTTAAAATGCACCCAGGTTTTTGGGGAAAAAGGGATTTTGGGGAAAATGAACACAGTTTGGGAGGAAAGAAGCTGATTATGAGGAAAATGAAACCAGTTTGGGGGGAAAAAACATTTTTGATGAAAATGAACCCAGTTTTGAAGGAAAAAAAAAGATTTTGGGGAAATAAAGCCAGTAACTGGTTCAAAAATCCATATGTTGGGGAAAATGAACTCAATTTGGTGGGGAAAACCAGATATGCAGGGAATTAAACCCAGTTTTGGTTGGAAAAACATATTTTGGGGAAAATGAACCCAGTTTTTTGGGGGAAAATTTATTTTGGGGAAAATGAACCCAGTAATGGGGAAAAACCCGAATTTTGGGGAAAATGAACCAAGCGCGGAGTGGAAATAGAAGATTTTGAAAAAAAATGAAATCAGTTTGGAGGGGACAACCTGATTTGTGTGAAAATGTACCCAGTTTTGGGGGTTAATAGGGATTTTGTGGAAAATGAACCTAGTTTTGGAGGAAAAAATGTTGATTATGCGGAAAATGAACCCAGTTTTAGGGGGAAAATCCATTCTTAAGGAAAATGAACCCAGTAATCGGGTAAAAAAACCCGAATTTTTGGGAAAATCAACAGTTTTAGTGGGGGAGGAAACCAACTTGTAGGGAAATGAAGCGAGTTTTGCTCGAAAAAAAACCGACTTTGGGGAAAATCAACCCAGATTGGGAGGAAAAAATCCGATTTTGGGGAAAATGAACCCAGTTTTTGGGGAAAAAAACCGATTTTGGGGAAATGAACCCAGTTTTTGGGGAAAAAAACCCGATTTTGGGGAAATGAACCCAGTAATGGGGAAAAATCTGATTTTGGGGAAAATGAACACAGTGTGGAGGGAAAAACTTGATTTGTGTTAAAATGCACCCAGCTTTTTGGGGAAAAAAGGATTTTGGGGAAAATGAGCACAGTTTGGGAGGAAAGAAGCTGATTATGAGGAAAATGAAACCAGTTTGGGGGGAAAAAAAACATTTTTGATGAAAATGAACCCAGTGCTGGAGGAAAAAAAAAGATTTTGGGGAAATAAAGCCAGTAACTGGTACAAAAATCCATATGTTGGGGAAAATGAACTCAATTTGGTGGGGAAAACCAGATATGCAGGGAATTAAACCCAGTTTTGGTTGAAAAAACATATTGTGGGGAAAATGAACCCAGTTTTTTTTGGGAAAATTTATTTTGGGGAAAATGAACACAGTAATGGGGAAAAATCCTGATTTTGGGGAAAATGAACCAAGTGCGGAGTGGAAATAAAAGATTTTGAGGAAAGTGAAATCAGTTTGGAGGGGACAACCTGATTTGTGTGAAAATGTACCCAGTTTTGGGGGTTAATAGGGATTTTGTGGAAAATGAACCTAGTTTTGGAGGAAAAAATGTTGATTATGCGAAAAATGAACCCAGTTTTGGGGGGAAAATCCATTTTTAAGGAAAATGAACCCAGTTTTGGGGAAAAAAAATATTTTGGGGAAAATGAAGCCAGTAATCGGGTAAAAACCCCGAATTTTTGGGAAAATGAACAGAGCTTGGGAGGGGGAAAACAACTTGTAGGGAAATGAACCCAGTTTTGCTCGAAAAAAAAAGACTTTGGGGAAAATCAACGCAGTTTGGGAGGAAAAAATCCGATTTTGGGGAAAATGAACCCAGTTTTTGGGGAAAAAACCCGATTTTGGGGAAATGAACCCAGTAATGGGGAAAAAAACTGATTTTTGGGGAAAATTAACCCTGTTTGGAGGGGAAAACTTGATTTGTGCGAAAATGCACCCAGTGTTTTGAAGAAAAAAAGAATTTTGCGGAAAATGAACCCAGTTTGGAAGGATAGACTCTGATTATGGGGAAAATGAACCCAGTTTGGGGGGGGGGGGGGAAATATTTTGTGGAAATAAAGCCATTAATTGGGTAAAAAACCCGGATTTGGGGGAAAATGAACCCAGTTTGGTGGGGAAAACCCAATTTGTAGTGAAATAAACCTCGTTTTGTTGAAAAAAATATATTTTGGGGAAAATGAAACCAGTTTTAGGGGAAAAAATGATTTTGGTGAAAATGAAACCAGTAATGGTTAAAAAAACCCTGATTTTGGGGAAAATGAACCCAGTGTGGAGTGGAAATATAAGATTTTGGGGAAAATGTACACTGTTTGGAGGGGAAAACCTGATTTGTGTGGAGATACAGCCAGGTTTGGGGGGAAAAAAAAAGGATTTTGGGCAAAATGACCCAGTAATTGGGTAAAAAATCCGAATTTTGGGGAAAACGAAAACAGTTTGGAGGGGAAAAACCAGCTTGTAGGGAAATGAACCGAGTTTGGGAGGAAAAACCTGACTTTGGGGAAATGAACCCAGTTTGGGAGGAGAAAAACCTATTTTGGGGAAAACGAACCCAGTGTGGAGTAGAAATAGAAGGTTTGGGGGAAAATGAAATAAGTTTGGAGGGGAAAACCTGATTTGTGTGAAAATGTACCCAGTTTTGGGGGTTAATAGGGATTTTGGGGAAAATGAACCTAGTTTCGGAGGAAAAAATGCTGATTATACGGAAAATGAACACAGTTTTGGGGGAAAAACCCATTTTTAAGGAAAATGAACCCCCAGTTTTGGGGAAAAAAATTATTTTGGGGAAAATGAACCCAGTAATCGGGTAAAAAACCCGAATTTTTGGGAAAATCAACAGATTTTTTAGGGTAGGAAACCAACTTGTAGGGAAATCAACCGAGTTTTGCTCGAAAAAAACGACTTTGGGGAAAATCAACGAAGTTTGGGAGGAAAAAATCCAATTTTGGGGAAAATGAATCCAGTTTGGGAGGAAAGAAGCTGATTATGAGGAAAATGAAACCAGTTTGGGGGGAAAAAACATTTTTGATGAAAATGAATCCAGTTTTGAAGGAAAAAAAAAGATTTTGGGGAAATAAAGCCAGTAACTGGTTCAAAAATCCATATGTTGGGGAAAATGAACTCAATTTGGTGGGGAAAACCAGATATGCAGGGAATGAAACCCAGTTTTGGTTGGAAAAACATATTTTGGGGAAAATGAACCCAGTTTTGGGGGGGAAATCCATTTTTAAGGAAAATGAACCCCCAGTTTTGGGGAAAAAAATTTTTTTGGGGAAAATGAACCCAGTAATCGGGTAAAAAACCCGAATTTTTGGGAAAATCAACAGATTTTGTGGGGGAGGAAACCAACTTGTAGGGAAATCAACCGAGTTTTGCTCGAAAAAAATGACTTTGGGGAAAATCAACGCAGTTTGGGAGGAAAAAATCCGATTTTGGGGAAAATGAACCCAGTTTTTGGGGAAAAAACCCGATTTTGGGGAAATGAACCCAGTAATGGGGAAAAAACCTGATTTTGGGGAAAATGAACACAGTTTGGAGGGAAAAACTTGATTTGTGTTAAAATGCACCCAGCTTTTTGGGGAAAAAGGGATTTTGGGGAAAATGAACACAGTTTGGGAGGAAAGAAGCTGATTATGAGGAAAATGAAACCAGTTTGGGGGGAAAAAACATTTTTGATGAAAATGAACCCAGTTTTGAAGGAAAAAAAAAGATTTTGGGGAAATAAAGCCAGTAACTGGTTCAAAAATCCATATGTTGGGGAAAATGAACTCAATTTGGTGGGGAAAACCAGATATGCAGGGAATGAAACCCAGTTTTGGTTGGAAAAACATATTTTGGGGAAAATGAACCCAGTTTTGGGGGGGAAATCCATTTTTAAGGAAAATGAACCCCCAGTTTTGGGGAAAAAAATTTTTTTGGGGGAAAATGAACCCAGTAATCGGGTAAAAAACCCGAATTTTTGGGAAAATCAACAGATTTTGTGGGGGAGGAAACCAACTTGTAGGGAAATCAACCGAGTTTTGCTCGAAAAAAATGACTTTGGGGAAAATCAACGCAGTTTGGGAGGAAAAAATCCGATTTTGGGGAAAATGAACCCAGTTTTTGGGGAAAAAACCCGATTTTGGGGAAATGAACCCAGTAATGGGGAAAAAACCTGATTTTGGGGAAAATGAACACAGTTTGGAGGGAAAAACTTGATTTGTGTTAAAATGCACCCAGCTTTTTGAAGAAAAAGGGATTTTGGGGAAAATGAACACAGTTTGGGAGGAAAGAAGCTGATTATGAGGAAAATGAAACCAGTTTGGGGGGAAAAAACATTTTTGATGCAAATGAATCCAGTTTTGAAGGAAAAAAAAAGATTTTGGGGAAATAAAGCCAGTAACTGGTTCAAAAATCCATATGTTGGGAAAATGAACTCAATTTGGTGGGGAAAACCACATATGCAGGGAATTAAATCCAGTTTTGGTTGGAAAAACATATTTTGAGGAAAATGAACCCAGTTTTTTGGGGGAAAATTTATTTTGGGGAAAATGAATCCAGTAATGGGGAAAAACCCGAATTTTGGGGAAAATGAACCAAGTGCGGAGTGGAAATAGAAGATTTTGAAAAAAAATGAAATCAGTTTGGAGGGGACAACCTGATTTGTGTGAAAATGTACCCAGTTTTGGGGGTTAATAGGGATTTTGTGGAAAATGAACCTAGTTTTGGAGGAAAAAATGTTGATTATGCGGAAAATGAACCCAGTTTTAGGGGGAAAATCCATTTTTAAGGAAAATGAACCCAGTAATCGGGTAAAAAAACCCGAATTTTTGGGAAAATCAACAGTTTTAGTGGGGGAGGAAACCAACTTGTAGGGAAATGAAGCGAGTTTTGCTCGAAAAAAAACCGACTTTGGGGAAAATCAACCCAGATTGGGAGGAAAAAATCCGATTTGGGGGAAAATGAACCCAGTTTTTGGGAGGAAAAAAACCGATTTTGGGGAAATGAACCCAGTTTTTGGGGAAAAAAACCCGATTTTGGGGAAATGAACCCAGTAATGGGGAAAAATCTGATTTTGGGGAAAATGAACACAGTGTGGAGGGAAAAACTTGATTTGTGTTAAAATGCACCCAGCTTTTTGGGGAAAAAAGGATTTTGGGGAAAATGAACACAGTTTGGGAGGAAAGAAGCTGATTATGGGGAAAATGAAACCAGTTTGGGGGGAAAAAAAACATTTTTGATGAAAATGAATCCAGTTTTGAAGGAAAAAAAAAGATTTTGGGGAAATAAAGCCAGTAACTGGTACAAAAATCCATATGTTGGGGAAAATGAACTCAATTTGGTGGGGAAAACCAGATATGCAGGGAAATAAACCCAGTTTTGGTTGAAAAAACATATTGTGGGGAAAATGAACCCAGTTTTTTGGGGGAAAATTTATTTTGGGGAAAATGAACACAGTAATGGGGAAAAATCCTGATTTTGGGGAAAATGAACCAAGTGTGGAGTGGAAATAAAAGATTTTGAGGAAAGTGAAATCAGTTTGGAGGGGACAACCTGATTTGTGTGAAAATGTACCCAGTTTTGGGGGTTAATAGGGATTTTGTGGAAAATGAACCTAGTTTCGGAGGAAAAAATGTTGATTATGCGAAAAACGAACCCAGTTTTGGGGGGAAAATCCATTTTTAAGGAAAATGAACCCAGTTTTGGGGAAAAAAAATATTTTGGGGAAAATGAAGCCAGTAATCGGGTAAAAACCCCGAATTTTTGGGAAAATGAACAGAGCTTGGGAGGGGGAAAACAACTTGTAGGGAAATGAACCCAGTTTTGCTCGAAAAAAAAAGACTTTGGGGAAAATCAACGCAGTTTGGGAGGAAAAAATCCGATTTTGGGGAAAATGAACCCAGTTTTTGGGGAAAAAACCCGATTTTGGGGAAATGAACCCAGTAATGGGGAAAAAAACTGATTTTTGGGGAAAATTAACCCTGTTTGGAGGGGAAAACTTGATTTGTGTGAAAATGCACCCAGTGTTTTGAAGAAAAAAAGAATTTTGGGGAAAATGTACTCAGTTTGGAAGGATAGACTCTGATTATGGGGAAAATGAACCCAGTTTGGGGGGGGGGGAAATATTTTGTGGAAATAAAGCCATTAATTGGGTAAAAAACCCGGATTTGGGGGAAAATGAACCCAGTTTGGTGGGGAAAACCCAATTTGTAGTGAAATAAACCTCGTTTTGTTGAAAAAAATATATTTTGGGGAAAATGAAACCAGTTTTAGGGGAAAAAATGATTTTGGTGAAAATGAAACCAGTAATGGTTAAAAAAACCCTGATTTTGGGGAAAATGAACCCAGTGTGGAGTGGAAATATAAGATTTTGGGGAAAATGTACACTGTTTGGAGGGGAAAACCTGATTTGTGTGGAGATGCAGCCAGGTTTTGGGGGAAAAAAAAGGATTTTGGGCAAAATGACCCAGTAATTGGGTAAAAAATCCGAATTTTGGGGAAAACGAAAACAGTTTGGAGGGGAAAAACCAGCTTGTAGGGAAATGAACCGAGTTTGGGAGGAAAAACCTGACTTTGGGGAAATGAACCCAGTTTGGGAGGAGAAAAACCTATTTTGGGGAAAACGAACCCAGTGTGGAGTAGAAATAGAAGGTTTGGGGGAAAATGAAATAAGTTTGGAGGGGAAAACCTGATTTGTGTGAAAATGTACCCAGTTTTGGGGGTTAATAGGGATTTTGGGGAAAATGAACCTAGTTTCGGAGGAAAAAATGCTGATTATGCGGAAAATGAACACAGTTTTGGGGGAAAAAACCATTTTTAAGGAAAATGAACCCCCAGTTTTGGGGAAAAAAATTTTTTTGGGGGAAAATGAACCCAGTAATCCGGTAAAAAACCCGAATTTTTGGGAAAATCAACAGTTTTAGTGGGGGAGGAAACCAACTTGTAGGGAAATGAAGCGAGTTTTGCTCGAAAAAAATGACTTTGGGGAAAATCAACGCAGTTTGGGAGGAAAAAATCCGATTTTGGGGAAAATGAACCCAGTTTTTGGGGAAAAAACCCGATTTTGGGGAAATGAACCCAGTAATGGGGAAAAAACCTGATTTTGGGGAAAATGAACACAGTTTGGAGGGAAAAACTTGATTTGTGTTAAAATGCACCCAGCTTTTTGGGGAAAAAGGGATTTTGGGGAAAATGAACACAGTTTGGGAGGAAAGAAGCTGATTATGAGGAAAATGAAACCAGTTTGGGGGGAAAAAACATTTTTGATGAAAATGAATCCAGTTTTGAAGGAAAAAAAAAGATTTTGGGGAAATAAAGCCAGTAACTGGTTCAAAAATCCATATGTTGGGAAAATGAACTCAATTTGGTGGGGAAAACCACATATGCAGGGAATTAAACCCAGTTTTGGTTGGAAAAACATATTTTGAGGAAAATGAACCCAGTTTTTTGGGGGAAAATTTATTTTGGGGAAAATGAACCCAGTAATGGGGAAAAATCCTGATTTTGGGGAAAATGAGTCAAGCGCGGAGTGGAAATAGAAGATTTTGAAAAAAAATGAAATCAGTTTGGAGGGGACAACCTGATTTGTGTGAAAATGTACCCAGTTTTGGGGGTTAATAGGGATTTTGTGGAAAATGAACCTAGTTTTGGAGGAAAAAATGTTGATTATGCGGAAAATGAACCCAGTTTTAGGGGGAAAATCCATTTTTAAGGAAAATGAACCCAGTAATCGGGTAAAAAAACCCGAATTTTTGGGAAAATCAACAGTTTTAGTGGGGGAGGAAACCAACTTGTAGGGAAATGAAGCGAGTTTTGCTCGAAAAAAAACCGACTTTGGGGAAAATCAACCCAGATTGGGAGGAAAAAATCCGATTTTGGGGAAAATGAACCCAGTTTTTGGGAGGAAAAAAACCGATTTTGGGGAAATGAACCCAGTTTTTGGGGAAAAAAACCCGATTTTGGGGAAATGAACCCAGTAATGGGGAAAAATCTGATTTTGGGGAAAATGAACACAGTGTGGAGGGAAAAACTTGATTTGTGTTAAAATGCACCCAGCTTTTTTGGGAAAAAAGGATTTTGGGGAAAATGAACACAGTTTGGGAGGAAAGAAGCTGATTATGGGGAAAATGAAACCAGTTTGGGGGGAAAAAAAACATTTTTGATGAAAATGAATCCAGTTTTGAAGGAAAAAAAAAGATTTTGGGGAAATAAAGCCAGTAACTGGTACAAAAATCCATATGTTGGGGAAAATGAACTCAATTTGGTGGGGAAAACCAGATATGCAGGGAATTAAACCCAGTTTTGGTTGGAAAAACATATTTTGGGGAAAATGAACCCAGTTTTGGGGGGGAAATCCATTTTTAAGGAAAATGAACCCCCAGTTTTGGGGAAAAAATTTTTTGGGGGAAAATGAACCCAGTAATCGGGTAAAAAACCCGAATTTTTTGGAAAATCAACAGATTTTGTGGGGGAGGAAACCAACTTGTAGGGAAATCAACCGAGTTTTCTCGAAAAAAATGACTTTGGGGAAAATCAACGCAGTTTGGGAGGAAAAAATCCGATTTTGGGGAAAATGAACCCAGTTTTTGGGGAAAAAACCCGATTTTGGGGAAATGAACCCAGTAATGGGGAAAAAACCTGATTTTGGGGAAAATGAACACAGTTTGGAGGGAAAAACTTGATTTGTGTTAAAATGCACCCAGCTTTTTGGGGAAAAAGGGATTTTGGGGAAAATGAACACAGTTTGGGAGGAAAGAAGCTGATTATGAGGAAAATGAAACCAGTTTGGGGGGAAAAAACATTTTTGATGAAAATGAATCCAGTTTTGAAGGAAAAAAAAAGATTTTTGGGAAATAAAGCCAGTAACTGGTTCAAAAATCCATATGTTGGGGAAAATGAACTCAATTTGGTGGGGAAAACCAGATATGCAGGGAATTAAACCCAGTTTTGGTTGGAAAAACATATTTTGGGGAAAATGAACCCAGTTTTTTGGGGGAAAATTTATTTTGGGGAAAATGAACACAGTAATGGGGAAAAATCCTGATTTTGGGGAAAATGAACCAAGTGCGGAGTGGAAATAAAAGATTTTGAGGAAAGTGAAATCAGTTTGGAGGGGACAACCTGATTTGTGTGAAAATGTACCCAGTTTTGGGGGTTAATAGGGATTTTGTGGAAAATGAACCTAGTTTCGGAGGAAAAAATGTTGATTATGCGAAAAACGAACCCAGTTTTGGGGGGAATATCCATTTTTAAGGAAAATGAACCCAGTTTTGGGGAAAAAAAATATTTTGGGGAAAATGAAGCCAGTAATCGGGTAAAAACCCCGAATTTTTGGGAAAATGAACAGAGCTTGGGAGGGGGAAAACAACTTGTAGGGAAATGAACCCAGTTTTGCTCGAAAAAAAAAGACTTTGGGGAAAATCAACGCAGTTTGGGAGGAAAAAATCCGATTCTGGGGAAAATGAACCCAGTTTTTGGGGAAAAAACCCGATTTTGGGGAAATGAACCCAGTAATGGGGAAAAAAACTGATTTTTGGGGAAAATTAACCCTGTTTGGAGGGGAAAACTTGATTTGTGCGAAAATGCACCCAGTGTTTTGAAGAAAAAAAGAATTTTGCGGAAAATGAACCCAGTTTGGAAGGATAGACTCTGATTATGGGGAAAATGAACCCAGTTTGGGGGGGGGGGAAATATTTTGTGGAAATAAAGCCATTAATTGGGTAAAAAACCCGGATTTTGGGGAAAATGAACCCAGTTTGGTGGGGAAAACCCAATTTGTAGTGAAATAAACCCCGTTTTGTTGAAAAAAATATATTTTGGGGAAAATGAAACCAGTTTTAGGGGAAAAAATGATTTTGGTGAAAATGAAACCAGTAATGGTTAAAAAAACCCTGATTTTGGGGAAAATGAACCCAGTGTGGAGTGGAAATATAAGATTTTGGGGAAAATGTACACTGTTTGGAGGGGAAAACCTGATTTGTGTGGAGATACAGCCAGGTTTGGGGGGAAAAAAAAAGGATTTTGGGCAAAATGACCCAGTAATTGGGTAAAAAATCCGAATTTTGGGGAAAACGAAAACAGTTTGGAGGGGAAAAACCAGCTTGTAGGGAAATGAAGCGAGTTTGGGAGGAAAAACCTGACTTTGGGGAAATGAACCCAGTTTGGGAGGAGAAAAACCTATTTTGGGGAAAACGAACCCAGTGTGGAGTAGAAATAGAAGGTTTGGGGGAAAATGAAATAAGTTTGGAGGGGAAAACCTGATTTGTGTGAAAATGTACCCAGTTTTGGGGGTTAATAGGGATTTTGGGGAAAATGAACCTAGTTTCGGAGGAAAAAATGCTGATTATGCGGAAAATGAACACAGTTTTGGGGGAAAAACCCATTTTTAAGGAAAATGAACCCCCAGTTTTGGGGAAAAAAATTATTTTGGGGAAAATGAAGCCAGTAATCCGGTAAAAAACCCGAATTTTTGGGAAAATCAACAGATTTTGCGGGGGAGGAAACCAACTTGTAGGGAAATCAACCGAGTTTTGCTCGAAAAAAACGACTTTGGGGAAAATCAACGAAGTTTGGGAGGAAAAAATCCGATTTTGGGGAAAATGAAACCAGTTTGGGGGGAAAAAACATTTTTGATGAAAATGAATCCAGTTTTGAAGGAAAAAAAAATATTTTGGGGAAATAAAGCCAGTAACTGGTTCAAAAATCCATATGTTGGGGAAAATGAATTCAATTTGGTGGGGAAAACCAGATATGCAGGGAATGAAACCCAGTTTTGGTTGGAAAAACATATTTTGGGGAAAATGAACCCAGTTTTGGGGGGAAAATCCATTTTTAAGGAAAATGAACCCAGTTTTGGGGAAAAAAAATATTTTGGGGAAAATGAAGCCAGTAATCGGGTAAAAACCCCGAATTTTTGGGAAAATGAACAGAGCTTGGGAGGGGGAAAACAACTTGTAGGGAAATGAACCCAGTTTTGCTCGAAAAAAAAAGACTTTGGGGAAAATCAACGCAGTTTGGGAGGAAAAAATCCGATTTTGGGGAAAATGAACCCAGTTTTTGGGGAAAAAACCCGATTTTGGGGAAATGAACCCAGTAATGGGGAAAAAAACTGATTTTTGGGGAAAATTAACCCTGTTTGGAGGGGAAAACTTGATTTGTGCGAAAATGCACCCAGTGTTTTGAAGAAAAAAAGAATTTTGCGGAAAATGAACCCAGTTTGGAAGGATAGACTCTGATTATGGGGAAAATGAACCCAGTTTGGGGGGGGGGGAAATATTTTGTGGAAATAAAGCCATTAATTGGGTAAAAAACCCGGATTTGGGGGAAAATGAACCCAGTTTGGTGGGGAAAACCCAATTTGTAGTGAAATAAACCTCGTTTTGTTGAAAAAAATATATTTTGGGGAAAATGAAACCAGTTTTAGGGGAAAAAATGATTTTGGTGAAAATGAAACCAGTAATGGTTAAAAAAACCCTGATTTTGGGGAAAATGAACCCAGTGTGGAGTGGAAATATAAGATTTTGGGGAAAATGTACACTGTTTGGAGGGGAAAACCTGATTTGTGTGGAGATGCAGCCAGGTTTTGGGGGAAAAAAAAGGATTTTGGGCAAAATGACCCAGTAATTGGGTAAAAAATCCGAATTTTGGGGAAAACGAAAACAGTTTGGAGGGGAAAAACCAGCTTGTAGGGAAATGAACCGAGTTTGGGAGGAAAAACCTGACTTTGGGGAAATGAACCCAGTTTGGGAGGAGAAAAACCTATTTTGGGGAAAACGAACCCAGTGTGGAGTAGAAATAGAAGGTTTGGGGGAAAATGAAATAAGTTTGGAGGGGAAAACCTGATTTGTGTGAAAATGTACCCAGTTTTGGGGGTTAATAGGGATTTTGGGGAAAATGAACCTAGTTTCGGAGGAAAAAATGCTGATTATGCGGAAAATGAACACAGTTTTGGGGGAAAAAACCATTTTTAAGGAAAATGAACCCCCAGTTTTGGGGAAAAAAAATATTTTGGGGAAAATGAAGCCAGTAATCGGGTAAAAAACCCGAATTTTTGGGAAAATCAACAGATTTTGTGGGGGAGGAAACCAACTTGTAGGGAAATCAACCGAGTTTTGCTCGAAAAAAACGACTTTGGGGAAAATCAACGAAGTTTGGGAGGAAAAAATCCGATTTTGGGGATAATGAATCCAGTTTTTGGGGAAAAAACCCGATTTTGGGGAAATGAACCCAGTAATGGGGAAAAAACCTGATTTTGGGGAAAATGAACACAGTTTGGAGGGAAAAACTTGATTTGTGTTAAAACGCACCCAGCTTTTTGGGGAAAAAGGGATTTTGGGGAAAATGAACACAGTTTGGGAGGAAAGAAGCTGATTATGAGGAAAATGAAACCAGTTTTGGGGGAAAAAACATTTTTGATGAAAATGAACCCAGTTTTGAAGGAAAAAAAAAAGATTTTGGGGAAATAAAGCCAGTAACTGGTTCAAAAATCCATATGTTGGGGAAAATAAACTCAATTTGGTGGGGAAAACCAGATATGCAGGGAATTAAACCCAGTTTTGGTTGGAAAAACATATTTTGGGGAAAATGAACCCAGTTTTGGGGGGGAAATCCATTTTTAAGGAAAATGAACCCCCAGTTTTGGGGAAAAAAATTTTTTTGGGGAAAATGAACCCAGTAATCGGGTAAAAAACCCGAATTTTTGGGAAAATCAACAGATTTTGTGGGGGAGGAAACCAACTTGTAGGGAAATCAACCGAGTTTTGCTCGAAAAAAATGACTTTGGGGAAAATCAACGCAGTTTGGGAGGAAAAAATCCGATTTTGGGGAAAATGAACCCAGTTTTTGGGGAAAAAACCCGATTTTGGGGAAATGAACCCAGTAATGGGGAAAAAAACTGATTTTGGGGAAAATGAACACAGTTTGGAGGGAAAACCTTGATTTGTGTTAAAATGCACCCAGCTTTTTGGGGAAAAAGGGATTTTGGGGAAAATGAACACAGTTTGGGAGGAAAGAAGCTGATTATGAGGAAAATGAAACCAGTTTGGGGGGAAAAAACATTTTTGATGAAAATGAATCCAGTTTTGAAGGAAAAAAAAAAGATTTTGGGGAAATAAAGCCAGTAACTGGTTCAAAAATCCATATGTTGGGGAAAATGAACTCAATTTGGTGGGGAAAACCAGATATGCAGGGAATGAAACCCAGTTTTGGTTGGAAAAACATATTTTGGGGAAAATGAACCCAGTTTTGGGGGGGAAATCCATTTTTAAGGAAAATGAACCCCCAGTTTTGGGGAAAAAAATTTTTTTGGGGAAAATGAACCCAGTAATCGGGTAAAAAACCCGAATTTTTGGGAAAATCAACAGATTTTGTGGGGGAGGAAACCAACTTGTAGGGAAATCAACCGAGTTTTGCTCGAAAAAAATGACTTTGGGGAAAATCAACGCAGTTTGGGAGGAAAAAATCCGATTTTGGGGAAAATGAACCCAGTTTTTGGGGAAAAAACCCGATTTTGGGGAAATGAACCCAGTAATGGGGAAAAAAACTGATTTTGGGGAAAATGAACACAGTTTGGAGGGAAAAACTTGATTTGTGTTAAAATGCACCCAGCTTTTTGGGGAAAAAGGGATTTTGGGGAAAATGAACACAGTTTGGGAGGAAAGAAGCTGATTATGAGGAAAATGAAACCAGTTTGGGGGGAAAAAACATTTTTGATGAAAATGAATCCAGTTTTGAAGGAAAAAAAAAGATTTTGGGGAAATAAAGCCAGTAACTGGTTCAAAAATCCATATGTTGGGGAAAATGAACTCAATTTGGTGGGGAAAACCAGATATGCAGGGAATTAAACCCAGTTTTGGTTGGAAAAACATATTTTGGGGAAAATGAACCCAGTTTTTTGGGGGAAAATTTATTTTGGGGAAAATGAATCCAGTAATGGGGAAAAACCCGAATTTTGGGGAAAATGAACCAAGCGCGGAGTGGAAATAGAAGATTTTGAAAAAAAATGAAATCAGTTTGGAGGGGACAACCTGATTTGTGTGAAAATGTACCCAGTTTTGGGGGTTAATAGGGATTTTGTGGAAAATGAACCTAGTTTTGGAGGAAAAAATGTTGATTATGCGGAAAATGAACCCAGTTTTAGGGGGAAAATCCATTTTTAAGGAAAATGAACCCAGTAATCGGGTAAAAAAACCCGAATTTTTGGGAAAATCAACAGTTTTAGTGGGGGAGGAAACCAACTTGTAGGGAAATGAAGCGAGTTTTGCTCGAAAAAAAAACGACTTTGGGGAAAATCAACCCAGATTGGGAGGAAAAAATCCGATTTTGGGGAAAATGAACCCAGTTTTTGGGGAAAAAAACCGATTTTGGGGAAATGAACCCAGTTTTTGGGGAAAAAAACCCGATTTTGGGGAAATGAACCCAGTAATGGGGAAAAATCTGATTTTGGGGAAAATGAACACAGTGTGGAGGGAAAAACTTGATTTGTGTTAAAATGCACCCAGCTTTTTGGGGAAAAAAGGATTTTGGGGAAAATGAACACAGTTTGGGAGGAAAGAAGCTGATTATGAGGAAAATGAAACCAGTTTGGGGGGAAAAAAAACATTTTTGATGAAAATGAACCCAGTGCTGGAGGAAAAAAAAAGATTTTCGGGAAATAAAGCCAGTAACTGGTACAAAAATCCATATGTTGGGGAAAATGAACTCAATTTGGTGGGGAAAACCAGATATGCAGGGAAATAAACCCAGTTTTGGTTGAAAAAACATATTGTGGGGAAAATGAACCCAGTTTTTTTGGGGAAAATTTATTTTGGGGAAAATGAACACAGTAATGGGGAAAAATCCTGATTTTGGGGAAAATGAACCAAGTGCGGAGTGGAAATAAAAGATTTTGAGGAAAGTGAAATCAGTTTGGAGGGGACAACCTGATTTGTGTGAAAATGTACCCAGTTTTGGGGGTTAATAGGGATTTTGTGGAAAATGAACCTAGTTTTGGAGGAAAAAATGTTGATTATGCGAAAAATGAACCCAGTTTTGGGGGGAAAATCCATTTTTAAGGAAAATGAACCCAGTTTTGGGGAAAAAAAATATTTTGGGGAAAATGAAGCCAGTAATCGGGTAAAAACCCCGAATTTTAGGGAAAATGAACAGAGCTTGGGAGGGGGAAAACAACTTGTAGGGAAATGAACCCAGTTTTGCTCGAAAAAAAAAGACTTTGGGGAAAATCAACGCAGTTTGGGAGGAAAAAATCCGATTTTGGGGAAAATGAACCCAGTTTTTGGGGAAAAAACCCGATTTTGGGGAAATGAACCCAGTAATGGGGAAAAAAACTGATTTTTGGGGAAAATTAACCCTGTTTGGAGGGGAAAACTTGATTTGTGCGAAAATGCACCCAGTGTTTTGAAGAAAAAAAGAATTTTGCGGAAAATGAACTCAGTTTGGAAGGATAGACTCTGATTATGGGGAAAATGAACCCAGTTTGGGGGGGGGGGAAATATTTTGTGGAAATAAAGCCATTAATTGGGTAAAAAACCCGGATTTGGGGGAAAATGAACCCAGTTTGGTGGGGAAAACCCAATTTGTAGTGAAATAAACCTCGTTTTGTTGAAAAAAATATATTTTGGGGAAAATGAAACCAGTTTTAGGGGAAAAAATGATTTTGGTGAAAATGAAACCAGTAATGGTTAAAAAAACCCTGATTTTGGGGAAAATGAACCCAGTGTGGAGTGGAAATATAAGATTTTGGGGAAAATGTACACTGTTTGGAGGGGAAAACCTGATTTGTGTGGAGATGCAGCCAGGTTTTGGGGGAAAAAAAAGGATTTTGGGCAAAATGACCCAGTAATTGGGTAAAAAATCCGAATTTTGGGGAAAACGAAAACAGTTTGGAGGGGAAAAACCAGCTTGTAGGGAAATGAACCGAGTTTGGGAGGAAAAACCTGACTTTGGGGAAATGAACCCAGTTTGGGAGGAGAAAAACCTATTTTGGGGAAAACGAACCCAGTGTGGAGTAGAAATAGAAGGTTTGGGGGAAAATGAAATAAGTTTGGAGGGGAAAACCTGATTTGTGTGAAAATGTACCCAGTTTTGGGGGTTAATAGGGATTTTGGGGAAAATGAACCTAGTTTCGGAGGAAAAAATGCTGATTATGCGGAAAATGAACACAGTTTTGGGGGAAAACCCCATTTTTAAGGAAAATGAACCCCCAGTTTTGGGGAAAAAAAATATTTTGGGGAAAATGAAGCCAGTAATCGGGTAAAAAACCCGAATTTTTGGGAAAATCAACAGATTTTGTGGGGGAGGAAACCAACTTGTAGGGAAATCAACCGAGTTTTGCTCGAAAAAAACGACTTTGGGGAAAATCAACGAAGTTTGGGAGGAAAAAATCCGATTTTGGGGAAAATGAATCCAGTTTTTGGGGAAAAAACCCGATTTTGGGGAAATGAACCCAGTAATGGGGAAAAAACCTGATTTTGGGGAAAATGAACACAGTTTGGAGGGAAAAACTTGATTTGTGTTAAAACGCACCCAGCTTTTTGGGGAAAAAGGGATTTTGGGGAAAATGAACACAGTTTGGGAGGAAAGAAGCTGATTATGAGGAAAATGAAACCAGTTTTGGGGGAAAAAACATTTTTGATGAAAATGAACCCAGTTTTGAAGGAAAAAAAAAAGATTTTGGGGAAATAAAGCCAGTAACTGGTTCAAAAATCCATATGTTGGGGAAAATAAACTCAATTTGGTGGGGAAAACCAGATATGCAGGGAATTAAACCCAGTTTTGGTTGGAAAAACATATTTTGGGGAAAATGAACCCAGTTTTGGGGGGGAAATCCATTTTTAAGGAAAATGAACCCCCAGTTTTGGGGAAAAAAATTTTTTTGGGGAAAATGAACCCAGTAATCGGGTAAAAAACCCGAATTTTTGGGAAAATCAACAGATTTTGTGGGGGAGGAAACCAACTTGTAGGGAAATCAACCGAGTTTTGCTCGAAAAAAATGACTTTGGGGAAAATCAACGCAGTTTGGGAGGAAAAAATCCGATTTTGGGGAAAATGAACCCAGTTTTTGGGGAAAAAAACCGATTTTGGGGAAATGAACCCAGTAATGGGGAAAAAAACTGATTTTGGGGAAAATGAACACAGTTTGGAGGGAAAAACTTGATTTGTGTTAAAATGCACCCAGCTTTTTGGGGAAAAAGGGATTTTGGGGAAAATGAACACAGTTTGGGAGGAAAGAAGCTGATTATGAGGAAAATGAAACCAGTTTGGGGGGAAAAAACATTTTTGATGAAAATGAATCCAGTTTTGAAGGAAAAAAAAAAGATTTTGGGGAAATAAAGCCAGTAACTGGTTCAAAAATCCATATGTTGGGGAAAATGAACTCAATTTGGTGGGGAAAACCAGATATGCAGGGAATTAAACCCAGTTTTGGTTGGAAAAACATATTTTGGGGAAAATGAACCCAGTTTTGGGGGGGAAATCCATTTTTAAGGAAAATGAACCCCCAGTTTTGGGGAAAAAAATTTTTTTGGGGAAAATGAACCCAGTAATCGGGTAAAAAACCCGAATTTTTGGGAAAATCAACAGATTTTGTGGGGGAGGAAACCAACTTGTAGGGAAATCAACCGAGTTTTGCTCGAAAAAAATGACTTTGGGGAAAATCAACGCAGTTTGGGAGGAAAAAATCCGATTTTGGGGAAAATGAACCCAGTTTTTGGGGAAAAAACCCGATTTTGGGGAAATGAACCCAGTAATGGGGAAAAAACCTGATTTTGGGGAAAATGAACACAGTTTGGAGGGAAAAACTTGATTTGTGTTAAAATGCACCCAGCTTTTTGGGGAAAAAGGGATTTTGGGGAAAATGAACACAGTTTGGGAGGAAAGAAGCTGATTATGAGGAAAATGAAACCAGTTTGGGGGGAAAAAACATTTTTGATGAAAATGAATCCAGTTTTGAAGGAAAAAAAAAGATTTTGGGGAAATAAAGCCAGTAACTGGTTCAAAAATCCATATGTTGGGGAAAATGAACTCAATTTGGTGGGGAAAACCAGATATGCAGGGAATTAAACCCAGTTTTGGTTGGAAAAACATATTTTGGGGATAATGAACCCAGTTTTTTTGGGGAAAATTTATTTTGGGGAAAATGAATCCAGTAATGGGGAAAAACCCGAATTTTGGGGAAAATGAACCAAGCGCGGAGTGGAAATAGAAGATTTTGAAAAAAAATGAAATCAGTTTGGAGGGGACAACCTGATTTGTGTGAAAATGTACCCAGTTTTGGGGGTTAATAGGGATTTTGTGGAAAATGAACCTAGTTTTGGAGGAAAAAATGTTGATTATGCGGAAAATGAACCCAGTTTTAGGGGGAAAATCCATTTTTAAGGAAAATGAACCCAGTAATCGGGTAAAAAAACCCGAATTTTTGGGAAAATCAACAGTTTTAGTGGGGGAGGAAACCAACTTGTAGGGAAATGAAGCGAGTTTTGCTCGAAAAAAACCCGACTTTGGGGAAAATCAACCCAGATTGGGAGGAAAAAATCCGATTTTGGGGAAAATGAACCCAGTTTTTGGGGAAAAAACCCGATTTTGGGGAAATGAACCCAGTTTTTGGGGAAAAAACCCCGATTTTGGGGAAATGAACCCAGTAATGGGGAAAAATCTGATTTTGGGGAAAATGAACACAGTGTGGAGGGAAAAACTTGATTTGTGTTAAAATGCACCCAGCTTTTTGGGGAAAAAAGGATTTTGGGGAAAATGAACACAGTTTGGGAGGAAAGAAGCTGATTATGAGGAAAATGAAACCAGTTTGGGGGGAAAAAAAACATTTTTGATGAAAATGAACCCAGTGCTGGAGGAAAAAAAAAGATTTTCGGGAAATAAAGCCAGTAACTGGTACAAAAATCCATATGTTGGGGAAAATGAACTCAATTTGTTGGGGAAAACCAGATATGCAGGGAAATAAACCCAGTTTTGGTTGAAAAAACATATTGTGGGGAAAATGAACCCAGTTTTTTTGGGGAAAATTTATTTTGGGGAAAATGAACACAGTAATGGGGAAAAATCCTGATTTTGGGGAAAATGAACCAAGTGCGGAGTGGAAATAAAAGATTTTGAGGAAAGTGAAATCAGTTTGGAGGGGACAACCCGATTTGTGTGAAAATGTACCCAGTTTTGGGGGTTAATAGGGATTTTGTGGAAAATGAACCTAGTTTTGGAGGAAAAAATGTTGATTATGCGAAAAATGAACCCAGTTTTGGGGGGAAAATCCATTTTTAAGGAAAATGAACCCAGTTTTGGGGAAAAAAAATATTTTGGGGAAAATGAAGCCAGTAATCGGGTAAAAACCCCGAATTTTAGGGAAAATGAACAGAGCTTGGGAGGGGGAAAACAACTTGTAGGGAAATGAACCCAGTTTTGCTCGAAAAAAAAAGACTTTGGGGAAAATCAACGCAGTTTGGGAGGAAAAAATCCGATTTTGGGGAAAATGAACCCAGTTTTTGGGGAAAAAACCCGATTTTGGGGAAATGAACCCAGTAATGGGGAAAAAAACTGATTTTTGGGGAAAATTAACCCTGTTTGGAGGGGAAAACTTGATTTGTGCGAAAATGCACCCAGTGTTTTGAAGAAAAAAAGAATTTTGCGGAAAATGAACCCAGTTTGGAAGGATAGACTCTGATTATGGGGAAAATGAACCCAGTTTGGGGGGGGGGGAAATATTTTGTGGAAATAAAGCCATTAATTGGGTAAAAAACCCGGATTTGGGGGAAAATGAACCCAGTTTGGTGGGGAAAACCCAATTTGTAGTGAAATAAACCTCGTTTTGTTGAAAAAAATATATTTTGGGGAAAATGAAACCAGTTTTAGGGGAAAAAATGATTTTGGTGAAAATGAAACCAGTAATGGTTAAAAAAACCCTGATTTTGGGGAAAATGAACCCAGTGTGGAGTGGAAATATAAGATTTTGGGGAAAATGTACACTGTTTGGAGGGGAAAACCTGATTTGTGTGGAGATGCAGCCAGGTTTTGGGGGAAAAAAAAGGATTTTGGGCAAAATGACCCAGTAATTGGGTAAAAAATCCGAATTTTGGGGAAAACGAAAACAGTTTGGAGGGGAAAAACCAGCTTGTAGGGAAATGAACCGAGTTTGGGAGGAAAAACCTGACTTTGGGGAAATGAACCCAGTTTGGGAGGAGAAAAACCTATTTTGGGGAAAACGAACCCAGTGTGGAGTAGAAATAGAAGGTTTGGGGGAAAATGAAATAAGTTTGGAGGGGAAAACCTGATTTGTGTGAAAATGTACCCAGTTTTGGGGGTTAATAGGGATTTTGGGGAAAATGAACCTAGTTTCGGAGGAAAAAATGCTGATTATGCGGAAAATGAACACAGTTTTGGGGGAAAAAACCATTTTTAAGGAAAATGAACCCCCAGTTTTGGGGAAAAAAAATATTTTGGGGAAATAAAGCCAGTAACTGGTTCAAAAATCCATATGTTGGGAAAATGAACTCAATTTGGTGGGGAAAACCAGATATGCAGGGAATTAAACCCAGTTTTGGTTGGAAAAACATATTTTGGGGAAAATGAATCCAGTTTTGGGGGGGAAATCCATTTTTAAGGAAAATGAACCCCCAGTTTTGGGGAAAAAATTTTTTTTGGGGAAAATGAACCCAGTAATCGGGTAAAAAACCCGAATTTTTGGGAAAATCAACAGATTTTGTGGGGGAGGAAACCAACTTGTAGGGAAATCAACCGAGTTTTGCTCGAAAAAAATGACTTTGGGGAAAATCAACGCAGTTTGGGAGGAAAAAATCCGATTTTGGGGAAAATGAACCCAGTTTTTGGGGAAAAAACCCGATTTTGGGGAAATGAACCCAGTAATGGGGAAAAAACCTGATTTTGGGGAAAATGAACACAGTTTGGAGGGAAAAACTTGATTTGTGTTAAAATGCACCCAGCTTTTTGGGGAAAAAGGGATTTTGGGGAAAATGAACACAGTTTGTGAGGAAAGAAGCTGATTATGAGGAAAATGAAACCAGTTTGGGGGGAAAAAACATTTTTGATGAAAATGAATCCAGTTTTGAAGGAAAAAAAAAGATTTTGGGGAAATAAAGCCAGTAACTGGTTCAAAAATCCATATGTTGGGGAAAATGAACTCAATTTGGTGGGGAAAACCAGATATGCAGGGAATTAAACCCAGTTTTGGTTGGAAAAACATATTTTGGGGAAAATGAACCCAGTTTTTTGGGGGAAAATTTATTTTGGGGAAAATGAACCCAGTAATGGGGAAAAACCCGAATTTTGGGGAAAATGAACCAAGCGCGGAGTGGAAATAGAAGATTTTGAAAAAAAATGAAATCAGTTTGGAGGGGACAACCTGATTTGTGTGAAAATGTACCCAGTTTTGGGGGTTAATAGGGATTTTGTGGAAAATGAACCTAGTTTTGGAGGAAAAAATGTTGATTATGCGGAAAATGAACCCAGTTTTAGGGGGAAAATCCATTTTTAAGGAAAATGAACCCAGTAATCGGGTAAAAAAACCCGAATTTTTGGGAAAATCAACAGTTTTAGTGGGGGAGGAAACCAACTTGTAGGGAAATGAAGCGAGTTTTGCTCGAAAAAAAACCGACTTTGGGGAAAATCAACCCAGATTGGGAGGAAAAAATCCGATTTTGGGGAAAATGAACCCAGTTTTTGGGGAAAAAAACCGATTTTGGGGAAATGAACCCAGTTTTTGGGGAAAAAAACCCGATTTTGGGGAAATGAACCCAGTAATGGGGAAAAATCTGATTTTGGGGAAAATGAACACAGTGTGGAGGGAAAAACTTGATTTGTGTTAAAATGCACCCAGCTTTTTGGGGAAAAAAGGATTTTGGGGAAAATGAACACAGTTTGGGAGGAAAGAAGCTGATTATGAGGAAAATGAAACCAGTTTGGGGGGAAAAAAAACATTTTTGATGAAAATGAACCCAGTGCTGGAGGAAAAAAAAAGATTTTCGGGAAATAAAGCCAGTAACTGGTACAAAAATCCATATGTTGGGGAAAATGAACTCAATTTGGTGGGGAAAACCAGATATGCAGGGAAATAAACCTAGTTTTGGTTGAAAAAACATATTGTGGGGAAAATGAACCCAGTTTTTTTGGGGAAAATTTATTTTGGGGAAAATGAACACAGTAATGGGGAAAAATCCTGATTTTGGGGAAAATGAACCAAGTGCGGAGTGGAAATAAAAGATTTTGAGGAAAGTGAAATCAGTTTGGAGGGGACAACCTGATTTGTGTGAAAATGTACCCAGTTTTGGGGGTTAATAGGGATTTTGTGGAAAATGAACCTAGTTTTGGAGGAAAAAATGTTGATTAAGCGAAAAATGAACCCAGTTTTGGGGGGAAAATCCATTTTTAAGGAAAATGAACCCAGTTTTGGGGAAAAAAAATATTTTGGGGAAAATGAAGCCAGTAATCGGGTAAAAACCCCGAATTTTTGGGAAAATGAACAGAGCTTGGGAGGGGGAAAACAACTTGTAGGGAAATGAACCCAGTTTTGCTCGAAAAAAAAAGACTTTGGGGAAAATCAACGCAGTTTGGGAGGAAAAAATCCGATTTTGGGGAAAATGAACCCAGTTTTTGGGGAAAAAACCCGATTTTGGGGAAATGAACCCAGTAATGGGGAAAAAAACTGATTTTTGGGGAAAATTAACCCTGTTTGGAGGGGAAAACTTGATTTGTGCGAAAATGCACCCAGTGTTTTGAAGAAAAAAAGAATTTTGCGGAAAATGAACCCAGTTTGGAAGGATAGACTCTGATTATGGGGAAAATGAACCCAGTTTGGGGGGGGGGGAAATATTTTGTGGAAATAAAGCCATTAATTGGGTAAAAAACCCGGATTTGGGGGAAAATGAACCCAGTTTGGTGGGGAAAACCCAATTTGTAGTGAAATAAACCTCGTTTTGTTGAAAAAAATATATTTTGGGGAAAATGAAACCAGTTTTAGGGGAAAAAATGATTTTGGTGAAAATGAAACCAGTAATGGTTAAAAAAACCCTGATTTTGGGGAAAATGAACCCAGTGTGGAGTGGAAATATAAGATTTTGGGGAAAATGTACACTGTTTGGAGGGGAAAACCTGATTTGTGTGGAGATGCAGCCAGGTTTTGGGGGAAAAAAAAGGATTTTGGGCAAAATGACCCAGTAATTGGGTAAAAAATCCGAATTTTGGGGAAAACGAAAACAGTTTGGAGGGGAAAAACCAGCTTGTAGGGAAATGAACCGAGTTTGGGAGGAAAAACCTGACTTTGGGGAAATGAACCCAGTTTGGGAGGAGAAAAACCTATTTTGGGGAAAACGAACCCAGTGTGGAGTAGAAATAGAAGGTTTGGGGGAAAATGAAATAAGTTTGGAGGGGAAAACCTGATTTGTGTGAAAATGTACCCAGTTTTGGGGGTTAATAGGGATTTTGGGGAAAATGAACCTAGTTTCGGAGGAAAAAATGCTGATTATGCGGAAAATGAACACAGTTTTGGGGGAAAAAACCATTTTTAAGGAAAATGAACCCCCAGTTTTGGGGAAAAAAAATATTTTGGGGAAAATGAAGCCAGTAATCGGGTAAAAAACCCGAATTTTTGGGAAAATCAACAGATTTTGTGGGGGAGGAAACCAACTTGTAGGGAAATCAACCGAGTTTTGCTCGAAAAAAACGACTTTGGGGAAAATCAACGAAGTTTGGGAGGAAAAAATCCGATTTTGGGGAAAATGAATCCAGTTTTTGGGGAAAAAACCCGATTTTGGGGAAATGAACCCAGTAATGGGGAAAAAACCTGATTTTGGGGAAAATGAACACAGTTTGGAGGGAAAAACTTGATTTGTGTTAAAACGCACCCAGCTTTTTGGGGAAAAAGGGATTTTGGGGAAAATGAACACAGTTTGGGAGGAAAGAAGCTGATTATGAGGAAAATGAAACCAGTTTGGGGGGAAAAAACATTTTTGATGAAAATGAACCCAGTTTTGAAGGAAAAAAAAAAGATTTTGGGGAAATAAAGCCAGTAACTGGTTCAAAAATCCATATGTTGGGGAAAATGAACTCAATTTGGTGGGGAAAACCAGATATGCAGGGAATTAAACCCAGTTTTGGTTGGAAAAACATATTTTGGGGAAAATGAACCCAGTTTTGGGGGGGAAATCCATTTTTAAGGAAAATGAACCCCCAGTTTTGGGGAAAAAAATTTTTTTGGGGAAAATGTACCCAGTAATCGGGTAAAAAACCCGAATTTTTGGGAAAATCAACAGATTTTGTGGGGGAGGAAACCAACTTGTAGGGAAATCAACCGAGTTTTGCTCGAAAAAAATGACTTTGGGGAAAATCAACGCAGTTTGGGAGGAAAAAATCCGATTTTGGGGAAAATGAACCCAGTTTTTGGGGAAAAAACCCGATTTTGGGGAAATGAACCCAGTAATGGGGAAAAAAACTGATTTTGGGGAAAATGAACACAGTTTGGAGGGAAAAACTTGATTTGTGTTAAAATGCACCCAGCTTTTTGGGGAAAAAGGGATTTTGGGGAAAATGAACACAGTTTGGGAGGAAAGAAGCTGATTATGAGGAAAATGAAACCAGTTTGGGGGGAAAAAACATTTTTGATGAAAATGAATCCAGTTTTGAAGGAAAAAAAAAAGATTTTGGGGAAATAAAGCCAGTAACTGGTTCAAAAATCCATATGTTGGGGAAAATGAACTCAATTTGGTGGGGAAAACCAGATATGCAGGGAATTAAACCCAGTTTTGGTTGGAAAAACATATTTTGGGGAAAATGAACCCAGTTTTGGGGGGGAAATCCATTTTTAAGGAAAATGAACCCCCAGTTTTGGGGAAAAAAATTTTTTTGGGGAAAATGAAGCCAGTAATCGGGTAAAAAACCCGAATTTTTGGGAAAATCAACAGATTTTGTGGGGGAGGAAACCAACTTGTAGGGAAATCAACCGAGTTTTGCTCGAAAAAAATGACTTTGGGGAAAATCAACGCAGTTTGGGAGGAAAAAATCCGATTTTGGGGAAAATGAACCCAGTTTTTGGGGAAAAAACCCGATTTTGGGGAAATGAACCCAGTAATGGGGAAAAAACCTGATTTTGGGGAAAATGAACACAGTTTGGAGGGAAAAACTTGATTTGTGTTAAAATGCACCCAGCTTTTTGGGGAAAAAGGGATTTTGGGGAAAATGAACACAGTTTGTGAGGAAAGAAGCTGATTATGAGGAAAATGAAACCAGTTTGGGGGGAAAAAACATTTTTGATGAAAATGAATCCAGTTTTGAAGGAAAAAAAAAGATTTTGGGGAAATAAAGCCAGTAACTGGTTCAAAAATCCATATGTTGGGGAAAATGAACTCAATTTGGTGGGGAAAACCAGATATGCAGGGAATTAAACCCAGTTTTGGTTGGAAAAACATATTTTGGGGAAAATGAACCCAGTTTTTTGGGGGAAAATTTATTTTGGGGAAAATGAACCCAGTAATGGGGAAAAACCCGAATTTTGGGGAAAATGAACCAAGCGCGGAGTGGAAATAGAAGATTTTGAAAAAAAATGAAATCAGTTTGGAGGGGACAACCTGATTTGTGTGAAAATGTACCCAGTTTTGGGGGTTAATAGGGATTTTGTGGAAAATGAACCTAGTTTTGGAGGAAAAAATGTTGATTATGCGGAAAATGAACCCAGTTTTAGGGGGAAAATCCATTTTTAAGGAAAATGAACCCAGTAATCGGGTAAAAAAACCCGAATTTTTGGGAAAATCAACAGTTTTAGTGGGGGAGGAAACCAACTTGTAGGGAAATGAAGCGAGTTTTGCTCGAAAAAAAACCGACTTTGGGGAAAATCAACCCAGATTGGGAGGAAAAAATCCGATTTTGGGGAAAATGAACCCAGTTTTTGGGGAAAAAAACCGATTTTGGGGAAATGAACCCAGTTTTTGGGGAAAAAAACCCGATTTTGGGGAAATGAACCCAGTAATGGGGAAAAATCTGATTTTGGGGAAAATGAACACAGTGTGGAGGGAAAAACTTGATTTGTGTTAAAATGCACCCAGCTTTTTGGGGAAAAAAGGATTTTGGGGAAAATGAACACAGTTTGGGAGGAAAGAAGCTGATTATGAGGAAAATGAAACCAGTTTGGGGGGAAAAAAAACATTTTTGATGAAAATGAACCCAGTGCTGGAGGAAAAAAAAAGATTTTCGGGAAATAAAGCCAGTAACTGGTACAAAAATCCATATGTTGGGGAAAATGAACTCAATTTGGTGGGGAAAACCAGATATGCAGGGAAATAAACCCAGTTTTGGTTGAAAAAACATATTGTGGGGAAAATGAACCCAGTTTTTTTTGGGAAAATTTATTTTGGGGAAAATGAACACAGTAATGGGGAAAAATCCTGATTTTGGGGAAAATGAACCAAGTGCGGAGTGGAAATAAAAGATTTTGAGGAAAGTGAAATCAGTTTGGAGGGGACAACCTGATTTGTGTGAAAATGTACCCAGTTTTGGGGGTTAATAGGGATTTTGTGGAAAATGAACCTAGTTTTGGAGGAAAAAATGTTGATTATGCGAAAAATGAACCCAGTTTTGGGGGGAAAATCCATTTTTAAGGAAAATGAACCCAGTTTTGGGGAAAAAAAATATTTTGGGGAAAATGAAGCCAGTAATCGGGTAAAAACCCCGAATTTTAGGGAAAATGAACAGAGCTTGGGAGGGGGAAAACAACTTGTAGGGAAATGAACCCAGTTTTGCTCGAAAAAAAAAGACTTTGGGGAAAATCAACGCAGTTTGGGAGGAAAAAATCCGATTTTGGGGAAAATGAACCCAGTTTTTGGGGAAAAAACCCGATTTTGGGGAAATGAACCCAGTAATGGGGAAAAAAACTGATTTTTGGGGAAAATTAACCCTGTTTGGAGGGGAAAACTTGATTTGTGCGAAAATGCACCCAGTGTTTTGAAGAAAAAAAGAATTTTGCGGAAAATGAACCCAGTTTGGAAGGATAGACTCTGATTATGGGGAAAATGAACCCAGTTTGGGGGGGGGGGGAAATATTTTGTGGAAATAAAGCCATTAATTGGGTAAAAAACCCGGATTTGGAGGAAAATGAACCCAGTTTGGTGGGGAAAACCCAATTTGTAGTGAAATAAACCTCGTTTTGTTGAAAAAAATATATTTTGGGGAAAATGAAACCAGTTTTAGGGGAAAAAATGATTTTGGTGAAAATGAAACCAGTAATGGTTAAAAAAACCCTGATTTTGGGGAAAATGAACCCAGTGTGGAGTGGAAATATAAGATTTTGGGGAAAATGTACACTGTTTGGAGGGGAAAACCTGATTTGTGTGGAGATGCAGCCAGGTTTTGGGGGAAAAAAAAGGATTTTGGGCAAAATGACCCAGTAATTGGGTAAAAAATCCGAATTTTGGGGAAAACGAAAACAGTTTGGAGGGGAAAAACCAGCTTGTAGGGAAATGAACCGAGTTTGGGAGGAAAAACCTGACTTTGGGGAAATGAACCCAGTTTGGGAGGAGAAAAACCTATTTTGGGGAAAACGAACCCAGTGTGGAGTAGAAATAGAAGGTTTGGGGGAAAATGAAATAAGTTTGGAGGGGAAAACCTGATTTGTGTGAAAATGTACCCAGTTTTGGGGGTTAATAGGGATTTTGGGGAAAATGAACCTAGTTTCGGAGGAAAAAATGCTGATTATGCGGAAAATGAACACAGTTTTGGGGGAAAAACCCATTTTTAAGGAAAATGAACCCCCAGTTTTGGGGAAAAAAAATATTTTGGGGAAAATGAAGCCAGTAATCGGGTAAAAAACCCGAATTTTTGGGAAAATCAACAGATTTTGTGGGGGAGGAAACCAACTTGTAGGGAAATCAACCGAGTTTTGCTCGAAAAAAACGACTTTGGGGAAAATCAACGAAGTTTGGGAGGAAAAAATCCGATTTTGGGGAAAATGAACCCAGTTTTTGGGGAAAAAACCCGATTTTGGGGAAATGAACCCAGTAATGGGGAAAAAACCTGATTTTGGGGAAAATGAACACAGTTTGGAGGGAAAAACTTGATTTGTGTTAAAATGCACCCAGCTTTTTGGGGAAAAAGGGATTTTGGGGAAAATGAACACAGTTTGTGAGGAAAGAAGCTGATTATGAGGAAAATGAAACCAGTTTGGGGGGAAAAAACATTTTTGATGAAAATGAATCCAGTTTTGAAGGAAAAAAAAAGATTTTGGGGAAATAAAGCCAGTAACTGGTTCAAAAATCCATATGTTGGGGAAAATGAACTCAATTTGGTGGGGAAAACCAGATATGCAGGGAATTAAACCCAGTTTTGGTTGGAAAAACATATTTTGGGGAAAATGAACCCAGTTTTTTGGGGGAAAATTTATTTTGGGGAAAATGAACCCAGTAATGGGGAAAAACCCGAATTTTGGGGAAAATGAACCAAGCGCGGAGTGGAAATAGAAGATTTTGAAAAAAAATGAAATCAGTTTGGAGGGGACAACCTGATTTGTGTGAAAATGTACCCAGTTTTGGGGGTTAATAGGGATTTTGTGGAAAATGAACCTAGTTTTGGAGGAAAAAATGTTGATTATGCGGAAAATGAACCCAGTTTTAGGGGGAAAATCCATTTTTAAGGAAAATGAACCCAGTAATCGGGTAAAAAAACCCGAATTTTTGGGAAAATCAACAGTTTTAGTGGGGGAGGAAACCAACTTGTAGGGAAATGAAGCGAGTTTTGCTCGAAAAAAAACCGACTTTGGGGAAAATCAACCCAGATTGGGAGGAAAAAATCCGATTTTGGGGAAAATGAACCCAGTTTTTGGGGAAAAAAACCGATTTTGGGGAAATGAACCCAGTTTTTGGGGAAAAAAACCCGATTTTGGGGAAATGAACCCAGTAATGGGGAAAAATCTGATTTTGGGGAAAATGAACACAGTGTGGAGGGAAAAACTTGATTTGTGTTAAAATGCACCCAGCTTTTTGGGGAAAAAAGGATTTTGGGGAAAATGAACACAGTTTGGGAGGAAAGAAGCTGATTATGAGGAAAATGAAACCAGTTTGGGGGGAAAAAAAACATTTTTGATGAAAATGAACCCAGTGCTGGAGGAAAAAAAAAGATTTTCAGGAAATAAAGCCAGTAACTGGTACAAAAATCCATATGTTGGGGAAAATGAACTCAATTTGTTGGGGAAAACCAGATATGCAGGGAAATAAACCCAGTTTTGGTTGAAAAAACATATTGTGGGGAAAATGAACCCAGTTTTTTTTGGGAAAATTTATTTTGGGGAAAATGAACCCAGTAATGGGGAAAAACCCGAATTTTGGGGAAAATGAACCAAGCGCGGAGTGGAAATAGAAGATTTTGAAAAAAAATGAAATCAGTTTGGAGGGGACAACCTGATTTGTGTGAAAATGTACCCAGTTTTGGGGGTTAATAGGGATTTTGTGGAAAATGAACCTAGTTTTGGAGGAAAAAAAGTTGATTATGCGAAAAATGAACCCAGTTTTGGGGGGAAAATCCATTTTTAAGGAAAATGAACCCAGTTTTGGGGAAAAAAAATATTTTGGGGAAAATGAAGCCAGTAATCGGGTAAAAACCCCGAATTTTAGGGAAAATGAACAGAGCTTGGGAGGGGGAAAACAACTTGTAGGGAAATGAACCCAGTTTTGCTCGAAAAAAAAAGACTTTGGGGAAAATCAACGCAGTTTGGGAGGAAAAAATCCGATTTTGGGGAAAATGAACCCAGTTTTTGGGGAAAAAACCCGATTTTGGGGAAATGAACCCAGTAATGGGGAAAAAAACTGATTTTTGGGGAAAATTAACCCTGTTTGGAGGGGAAAACTTGATTTGTGCGAAAATGCACCCAGTGTTTTGAAGAAAAAAAGAATTTTGCGGAAAATGAACCCAGTTTGGAAGGATAGACTCTGATTATGGGGAAAATGAACCCAGTTTGGGGGGGGGGGAAATATTTTGTGGAAATAAAGCCATTAATTGGGTAAAAAACCCGGATTTGGGGGAAAATGAACCCAGTTTGGTGGGGAAAACCCAATTTGTAGTGAAATAAACCTCGTTTTGTTGAAAAAAATATATTTTGGGGAAAATGAAACCAGTTTTAGGGGAAAAAATGATTTTGGTGAAAATGAAACCAGTAATGGTTAAAAAAACCCTGATTTTGGGGAAAATGAACCCAGTGTGGAGTGGAAATATAAGATTTTGGGGAAAATGTACACTGTTTGGAGGGGAAAACCTGATTTGTGTGGAGATGCAGCCAGGTTTTGGGGGAAAAAAAAGGATTTTGGGCAAAATGACCCAGTAATTGGGTAAAAAATCCGAATTTTGGGGAAAACGAAAACAGTTTGGAGGGGAAAAACCAGCTTGTAGGGAAATGAACCGAGTTTGGGAGGAAAAACCTGACTTTGGGGAAATGAACCCAGTTTGGGAGGAGAAAAACCTATTTTGGGGAAAACGAACCCAGTGTGGAGTAGAAATAGAAGGTTTGGGGGAAAATGAAATAAGTTTGGAGGGGAAAACCTGATTTGTGTGAAAATGTACCCAGTTTTGGGGGTTAATAGGGATTTTGGGGAAAATGAACCTAGTTTCGGAGGAAAAAATGCTGATTATGCGGAAAATGAACACAGTTTTGGGGGAAAAACCCATTTTTAAGGAAAATGAACCCCCAGTTTTGGGGAAAAAAAATATTTTGGGGAAATAAAGCCAGTAACTGGTTCAAAAATCCATATGTTGGGAAAATGAACTCAATTTGGTGGGGAAAACCAGATATGCAGGGAATTAAACCCAGTTTTGGTTGGAAAAACATATTTTGGGGAAAATGAACCCAGTTTTGGGGGGGAAATCCATTTTTAAGGAAAATGAACCCCCAGTTTTGGGGAAAAAATTTTTTTTGGGGAAAATGAACCCAGTAATCGGGTAAAAAACCCGAATTTTTGGGAAAATCAACAGATTTTGTGGGGGAGGAAACCAACTTGTAGGGAAATCAACCGAGTTTTGCTCGAAAAAAATGACTTTGGGGAAAATCAACGCAGTTTGGGAGGAAAAAATCCGATTTTGGGGAAAATGAACCCAGTTTTTGGGGAAAAAACCCGATTTTGGGGAAATGAACCCAGTAATGGGGAAAAAACCTGATTTTGGGGAAAATGAACACAGTTTGGAGGGAAAAACTTGATTTGTGTTAAAATGCACCCAGCTTTTTGGGGAAAAAGGGATTTTGGGGAAAATGAACACAGTTTGTGAGGAAAGAAGCTGATTATGAGGAAAATGAAACCAGTTTGGGGGGAAAAAACATTTTTGATGAAAATGAATCCAGTTTTGAAGGAAAAAAAAAGATTTTGGGGAAATAAAGCCAGTAACTGGTTCAAAAATCCATATGTTGGGGAAAATGAACTCAATTTGGTGGGGAAAACCAGATATGCAGGGAATTAAACCCAGATTTGGTTGGAAAAACATATTTTGGGGAAAATGAACCCAGTTTTTTGGGGGAAAATTTATTTTGGGGAAAATGAACCCAGTAATGGGGAAAAACCCGAATTTTGGGGAAAATGAACCAAGCGCGGAGTGGAAATAGAAGATTTTGAAAAAAAATGAAATCAGTTTGGAGGGGACAACCTGATTTGTGTGAAAATGTACCCAGTTTTGGGGGTTAATAGGGATTTTGTGGAAAATGAACCTAGTTTTGGAGGAAAAAATGTTGATTATGCGGAAAATGAACCCAGTTTTAGGGGGAAAATCCATTTTTAAGGAAAATGAACCCAGTAATCGGGTAAAAAAAACCCGAATTTTTGGGAAAATCAACAGTTTTAGTGGGGGAGGAAACCAACTTGTAGGGAAATGAAGCGAGTTTTGCTCGAAAAAAAACCGACTTTGGGGAAAATCAACCCAGATTGGGAGGAAAAAATCCGATTTTGGGGAAAATGAACCCAGTTTTTGGGGAAAAAAACCGATTTTGGGGAAATGAACCCAGTTTTTGGGGAAAAAAACCCGATTTTGGGGAAATGAACCCAGTAATGGGGAAAAATCTGATTTTGGGGAAAATGAACACAGTGTGGAGGGAAAAACTTGATTTGTGTTAAAATGCACCCAGCTTTTTGGGGAAAAAAGGATTTTGGGGAAAATGAACACAGTTTGGGAGGAAAGAAGCTGATTATGAGGAAAATGAAACCAGTTTGGGGGGAAAAAAAACATTTTTGATGAAAATGAACCCAGTGCTGGAGGAAAAAAAAAGATTTTCGGGAAATAAAGCCAGTAACTGGTACAAAAATCCATATGTTGGGGAAAATGAACTCAATTTGGTGGGGAAAACCAGATATGCAGGGAAATAAACCTAGTTTTGGTTGAAAAAACATATTGTGGGGAAAATGAACCCAGTTTTTTTTGGGAAAATTTATTTTGGGGAAAATGAACACAGTAATGGGGAAAAATCCTGATTTTGGGGAAAATGAACCAAGTGCGGAGTGGAAATAAAAGATTTTGAGGAAAGTGAAATCAGTTTGGAGGGGACAACCTGATTTGTGTGAAAATGTACCCAGTTTTGGGGGTTAATAGGGATTTTGTGGAAAATGAACCTAGTTTTGGAGGAAAAAATGTTGATTAAGCGAAAAATGAACCCAGTTTTGGGGGGAAAATCCATTTTTAAGGAAAATGAACCCAGTTTTGGGGAAAAAAAATATTTTGGGGAAAATGAAGCCAGTAATCGGGTAAAAACCCCGAATTTTTGGGAAAATGAACAGAGCTTGGGAGGGGGAAAACAACTTGTAGGGAAATGAACCCAGTTTTGCTCGAAAAAAAAAGACTTTGGGGAAAATCAACGCAGTTTGGGAGGAAAAAATCCGATTTTGGGGAAAATGAACCCAGTTTTTGGGGAAAAAACCCGATTTTGGGGAAATGAACCCAGTAATGGGGAAAAAAACTGATTTTTGGGGAAAATTAACCCTGTTTGGAGGGGAAAACTTGATTTGTGCGAAAATGCACCCAGTGTTTTGAAGAAAAAAAGAATTTTGCGGAAAATGAACCCAGTTTGGAAGGATAGACTCTGATTATGGGGAAAATGAACCCAGTTTGGGGGGGGGGGAAATATTTTGTGGAAATAAAGCCATTAATTGGGTAAAAAACCCGGATTTGGGGGAAAATGAACCCAGTTTGGTGGGGAAAACCCAATTTGTAGTGAAATAAACCTCGTTTTGTTGAAAAAAATATATTTTGGGGAAAATGAAACCAGTTTTAGGGGAAAAAATGATTTTGGTGAAAATGAAACCAGTAATGGTTAAAAAAACCCTGATTTTGGGGAAAATGAACCCAGTGTGGAGTGGAAATATAAGATTTTGGGGAAAATGTACACTGTTTGGAGGGGAAAACCTGATTTGTGTGGAGATGCAGCCAGGTTTTGGGGGAAAAAAAAGGATTTTGGGCAAAATGACCCAGTAATTGGGTAAAAAATCCGAATTTTGGGGAAAACGAAAACAGTTTGGAGGGGAAAAACCAGCTTGTAGGGAAATGAACCGAGTTTGGGAGGAAAAACCTGACTTTGGGGAAATGAACCCAGTTTGGGAGGAGAAAAACCTATTTTGGGGAAAACGAACCCAGTGTGGAGTAGAAATAGAAGGTTTGGGGGAAAATGAAATAAGTTTGGAGGGGAAAACCTGTGTGAAAATGTACCCAGTTTTGGGGGTTAATAGGGATTTTGGGGAAAATGAACCTAGTTTCGGAGGAAAAAATGCTGATTATGCGGAAAATGAACACAGTTTTGGGGGAAAAACCCATTTTTAAGGAAAATGAACCCCCAGTTTTGGGGAAAAAAAATATTTTGGGGAAAATGAAGCCAGTAATCGGGTAAAAAACCCGAATTTTTGGGAAAATCAACAGATTTTGTGGGGGAGGAAACCAACTTGTAGGGAAATCAACCGAGTTTTGCTCGAAAAAAACGACTTTGGGGAAAATCAACGAAGTTTGGGAGGAAAAAATCCGATTTTGGGGAAAATGAATCCAGTTTTTGGGGAAAAAACCCGATTTTGGGGAAATGAACCCAGTAATGGGGAAAAAACCTGATTTTGGGGAAAATGAACACAGTTTGGAGGGAAAAACTTGATTTGTGTTAAAACGCACCCAGCTTTTTGGGGAAAAAGGGATTTTGGGGAAAATGAACACAGTTTGGGAGGAAAGAAGCTGATTATGAGGAAAATGAAACCAGTTTGGGGGGAAAAAACATTTTTGATGAAAATGAACCCAGTTTTGAAGGAAAAAAAAAAAGATTTTGGGGAAATAAAGCCAGTAACTGGTTCAAAAATCCATATGTTGGGGAAAATGAACTCAATTTGGTGGGGAAAACCAGATATGCAGGGAATTAAACCCAGTTTTGGTTGGAAAAACATATTTTGGGGAAAATGAACCCAGTTTTGGGGGGGAAATCCATTTTTAAGGAAAATGAACCCCCAGTTTTGGGGAAAAAAATTTTTTTGGGGAAAATGAACCAAGTAATCGGGTAAAAAACCCGAATTTTTGGGAAAATCAACAGATTTTGTGGGGGAGGAAACCAACTTGTAGGGAAATCAACCGAGTTTTGCTCGAAAAAAATGACTTTGGGGAAAATCAACGCAGTTTGGGAGGAAAAAATCCGATTTTGGGGAAAATGAACCCAGTTTTTGGGGAAAAAACCCGATTTTGGGGAAATGAACCCAGTAATGGGGAAAAAACCTGATTTTGGGGAAAATGAACACAGTTTGGAGGGAAAAACTTGATTTGTGTTAAAATGCACCCAGCTTTTTGGGGAAAAAGGGATTTTGGGGAAAATGAACACAGTTTGGGAGGAAAGAAGCTGATTATGAGGAAAATGAAACCAGTTTGGGGGGAAAAAACATTTTTGATGAAAATGAATCCAGTTTTGAAGGAAAAAAAAAGATTTTGGGGAAATAAAGCCAGTAACTGGTTCAAAAATCCATATGTTGGGGAAAATGAACTCAATTTGGTGGGGAAAACCAGATATGCAGGGAATTAAACCCAGTTTTGGTTGGAAAAACATATTTTGGGGAAAATGAACCCAGTTTTTTGGGGGAAAATTTATTTTGGGGAAAATGAACCCAGTAATGGGGAAAAACCCGAATTTTGGGGAAAATGAACCAAGCGCGGAGTGGAAATAGAAGATTTTGAAAAAAAATGAAATCAGTTTGGAGGGGACAACCTGATTTGTGTGAAAATGTACCCAGTTTTGGGGGTTAATAGGGATTTTGTGGAAAATGAACCTAGTTTTGTAGGAAAAAATGTTGATTATGCGGAAAATGAACCCAGTTTTAGGGGGAAAATCCATTTTTAAGGAAAATGAACCCAGTAATCGGGTAAAAAAACCCGAATTTTTGGGAAAATCAACAGTTTTAGTGGGGGAGGAAACCAACTTGTAGGGAAATGAAGCGAGTTTTGCTCGAAAAAAAAACGACTTTGGGGAAAATCAACCCAGATTGGGAGGAAAAAATCCGATTTTGGGGAAAATGAACCCAGTTTTTGGGGAAAAAAACCGATTTTGGGGAAATGAACCCAGTTTTTGGGGAAAAAAACCCGATTTTGGGGAAATGAACCCAGTAATGGGGAAAAATCTGATTTTGGGGAAAATGAACACAGTGTGGAGGGAAAAACTTGATTTGTGTTAAAATGCACCCAGCTTTTTGGGGAAAAAAGGATTTTGGGGAAAATGAACACAGTTTGGGAGGAAAGAAGCTGATTATGGGGAAAATGAAACCAGTTTGGGGGGAAAAAAAACATTTTTGATGAAAATGAATCCAGTTTTGAAGGAAAAAAAAAGATTTTGGGGAAATAAAGCCAGTAACTGGTACAAAAATCCATATGTTGGGGAAAATGAACTCAATTTGGTGGGGAAAACCAGATATGCAGGGAAATAAACCCAGTTTTGGTTGAAAAAACATATTGTGGGGAAAATGAACCCAGTTTTTTTGGGGAAAATTTATTTTGGGGAAAATGAACACAGTAATGGGGAAAAATCCTGATTTTGGGGAAAATGAACCAAGTGCGGAGTGGAAATAAAAGATTTTGAGGAAAGTGAAATCAGTTTGGAGGGGACAACCTGATTTGTGTGAAAATGTACCCAGTTTTGGGGGTTAATAGGGATTTTGTGGAAAATGAACCTAGTTTTGGAGGAAAAAATGTTGATTATGCGAAAAATGAACCCAGTTTTGGGGGGAAAATCCATTTTTAAGGAAAATGAACCCTGTTTTGGGGAAAAAAAATATTTTGGGGAAAATGAAGCCAGTAATCGGGTAAAAACCCCGAATTTTTGGGAAAATGAACAGAGCTTGGGAGGGGGAAAACAACTTGTAGGGAAATGAACCCAGTTTTGCTCGAAAAAAAAAGACTTTGGGGAAAATCAACGCAGTTTGGGAGGAAAAAATCCGATTTTGGGGAAAATGAACCCAGTTTTTGGGGAAAAAACCCGATTTTGGGGAAATGAACCCAGTAATGGGGAAAAAAACTGATTTTTGGGGAAAATTAACCCTGTTTGGAGGGGAAAACTTGATTTGTGCGAAAATGCACCCAGTGTTTTGAAGAAAAAAAGAATTTTGCGGAAAATGAACCCAGTTTGGAAGGATAGACTCTGATTATGGGGAAAATGAACCCAGTTTGGGGGGGGGGGGAAATATTTTGTGGAAATAAAGCCATTAATTGGGTAAAAAACCCGGATTTGGAGGAAAATGAACCCAGTTTGGTGGGGAAAACCCAATTTGTAGTGAAATAAACCTCGTTTTGTTGAAAAAAATATATTTTGGGGAAAATGAAACCAGTTTTAGGGGAAAAAATGATTTTGGTGAAAATGAAACCAGTAATGGTTAAAAAAACCCTGATTTTGGGGAAAATGAACCCAGTGTGGAGTGGAAATATAAGATTTTGGGGAAAATGTACACTGTTTGGAGGGGAAAACCTGATTTGTGTGGAGATGCAGCCAGGTTTTGGGGGAAAAAAAAGGATTTTGGGCAAAATGACCCAGTAATTGGGTAAAAAATCCGAATTTTGGGGAAAACGAAAACAGTTTGGAGGGGAAAAACCAGCTTGTAGGGAAATGAACCGAGTTTGGGAGGAAAAACCTGACTTTGGGGAAATGAACCCAGTTTGGGAGGAGAAAAACCTATTTTGGGGAAAACGAACCCAGTGTGGAGTAGAAATAGAAGGTTTGGGGGAAAATGAAATAAGTTTGGAGGGGAAAACCTGATTTGTGTGAAAATGTACCCAGTTTTGGGGGTTAATAGGGATTTTGGGGAAAATGAACCTAGTTTCGGAGGAAAAAATGCTGATTATGCGGAAAATGAACAGAGTTTTGGGGGAAAAACCCATTTTTAAGGAAAATGAACCCCCAGTTTTGGGGAAAAAAAATATTTTGGGGAAAATGAAGCCAGTAATCGGGTAAAAAACCCGAATTTTTGGGAAAATCAACAGATTTTGTGGGGGAGGAAACCAACTTGTAGGGAAATCAACCGAGTTTTGCTCGAAAAAAACGACTTTGGGGAAAATCAACGAAGTTTGGGAGGAAAAAATCCGATTTTGGGGAAAATGAACCCAGTTTTTGGGGAAAAAACCCGATTTTGGGGAAATGAACCCAGTAATGGGGAAAAAACCTGATTTTGGGGAAAATGAACACAGTTTGGAGGGAAAAACTTGATTTGTGTTAAAATGCACCCAGCTTTTTGGGGAAAAAGGGATTTTGGGGAAAATGAACACAGTTTGGGAGGAAAGAAGCTGATTATGAGGAAAATGAAACCAGTTTGGGGGGAAAAAACATTTTTGATGAAAATGAATCCAGTTTTGAAGGAAAAAAAAAGATTTTGGGGAAATAAAGCCAGTAACTGGTTCAAAAATCCATATGTTGGGGAAAATGAACTCAATTTGGTGGGGAAAACCAGATATGCAGGGAATTAAACCCAGTTTTGGTTGGAAAAACATATTTTGGGGAAAATGAACCCAGTTTTTTGGGGGAAAATTTATTTTGGGGAAAATGAACCCAGTAATGGGGAAAAACCCGAATTTTGGGGAAAATGAACCAAGCGCGGAGTGGAAATAGAAGATTTTGAAAAAAAATGAAATCAGTTTGGAGGGGACAACCTGATTTGTGTGAAAATGTACCCAGTTTTGGGGGTTAATACGGATTTTGTGGAAAATGAACCTAGTTTTGGAGGAAAAAAATGTTGATTATGCGGAAAATGAACCCAGTTTTAGGGGGAAAATCCATTTTTAAGGAAAATGAACCCAGTAATCGGGTAAAAAAACCCGAATTTTTGGGAAAATCAACAGTTTTAGTGGGGGAGGAAACCAACTTGTAGGGAAATGAAGCGAGTTTTGCTCGAAAAAAAACCGACTTTGGGGAAAATCAACCCAGATTGGGAGGAAAAAATCCGATTTTGGGGAAAATGAACCCAGTTTTTGGGGAAAAAAACCCGATTTTGGGGAAATGAACCCAGTAATGGGGAAAAATCTGATTTTGGGGAAAATGAACACAGTGTGGAGGGAAAAACTTGATTTGTGTTAAAATGCACCCAGCTTTTTGGGGAAAAAAGGATTTTGGGGAAAATGAACACAGTTTGGGAGGAAAGAAGCTGATTATGAGGAAAATGAAACCAGTTTGGGGGGAAAAAAAACATTTTTGATGAAAATGAACCCAGTGCTGGAGGAAAAAAAAAGATTTTCGGGAAATAAAGCCAGTAACTGGTACAAAAATCCATATGTTGGGGAAAATGAACTCAATTTGGTGGGGAAAACCAGATATGCAGGGAAATAAACCCAGTTTTGGTTGAAAAAACATATTTTGGGGAAAATGAACCCAGTTTTTTTGGGGAAAATTTATTTTGGGGAAAATGAACACAGTAATGGGGAAAAATCCTGATTTTGGGGAAAATGAACCAAGTGCGGAGTGGAAATAAAAGATTTTGAGGAAAGTGAAATCAGTTTGGAGGGGACAACCTGATTTGTGTGAAAATGTACCCAGTTTTGGGGGTTAATAGGGATTTTGTGGAAAATGAACCTAGTTTTGGAGGAAAAAATGTTGATTATGCGAAAAATGAACCCAGTTTTGGGGGGAAAATCCATTTTTAAGGAAAATGAACCCAGTTTTGGGGAAAAAAAATATTTTGGGGAAAATGAAGCCAGTAATCGGGTAAAAACCCCGAATTTTAGGGAAAATGAACAGAGCTTGGGAGGGGGAAAACAACTTGTAGGGAAATGAACCCAGTTTTGCTCGAAAAAAAAAGACTTTGGGGAAAATCAACGCAGTTTGGGAGGAAAAAATCCGATTTTGGGGAAAATGAACCCAGTTTTTGGGGAAAAAACCCGATTTTGGGGAAATGAACCCAGTAATGGGGAAAAAAACTGATTTTTGGGGAAAATTAACCCTGTTTGGAGGGGAAAACTTGATTTGTGCGAAAATGCACCCAGTGTTTTGAAGAAAAAAAGAATTTTGCGGAAAATGAACCCAGTTTGGAAGGATAGACTCTGATTATGGGGAAAATGAACCCAGTTTGGGGGGGGGGGGGAATATTTTGTGGAAATAAAGCCATTAATTGGGTAAAAAACCCGGATTTGGGGGAAAATGAACCCAGTTTGGTGGGGAAAACCCAATTTGTAGTGAAATAAACCTCGTTTTGTTGAAAAAAATATATTTTGGGGAAAATGAAACCAGTTTTAGGGGAAAAAATGATTTTGGTGAAAATGAAACCAGTAATGGTTAAAAAAACCCTGATTTTGGGGAAAATGAACCCAGTGTGGAGTGGAAATATAAGATTTTGGGGAAAATGTACACTGTTTGGAGGGGAAAACCTGATTTGTGTGGAGATGCAGCCAGGTTTTGGGGGAAAAAAAAGGATTTTGGGCAAAATGACCCAGTAATTGGGTAAAAAATCCGAATTTTGGGGAAAACGAAAACAGTTTGGAGGGGAAAAACCAGCTTGTAGGGAAATGAACCGAGTTTGGGAGGAAAAACCTGACTTTGGGGAAATGAACCCAGTTTGGGAGGAGAAAAACCTATTTTGGGGAAAACGAACCCAGTGTGGAGTAGAAATAGAAGGTTTGGGGGAAAATGAAATAAGTTTGGAGGGGAAAACCTGTGTGAAAATGTACCCAGTTTTGGGGGTTAATAGGGATTTTGGGGAAAATGAACCTAGTTTCGGAGGAAAAAATGCTGATTATGCGGAAAATGAACAGAGTTTTGGGGGAAAAACCCATTTTTAAGGAAAATGAACCCCCAGTTTTGGGGAAAAAAAATATTTTGGGGAAAATGAAGCCAGTAATCGGGTAAAAAACCCGAATTTTTGGGAAAATCAACAGATTTTGTGGGGGAGGAAACCAACTTGTAGGGAAATCAACCGAGTTTTGCTCGAAAAAAACGACTTTGGGGAAAATCAACGAAGTTTGGGAGGAAAAAATCCGATTTTGGGGAAAATGAATCCAGTTTTTGGGGAAAAAACCCGATTTTGGGGAAATGAACCCAGTAATGGGGAAAAAACCTGATTTTGGGGAAAATGAACACAGTTTGGAGGGAAAAACTTGATTTGTGTTAAAACGCACCCAGCTTTTTGGGGAAAAAGGGATTTTGGGGAAAATGAACACAGTTTGGGAGGAAAGAAGCTGATTATGAGGAAAATGAAACCAGTTTGGGGGGAAAAAACATTTTTGATGAAAATGAATCCAGTTTTGAAGGAAAAAAAAAGATTTTGGGGAAATAAAGCCAGTAACTGGTTCAAAAATCCATATGTTGGGGAAAATGAACTCAATTTGGTGGGGAAAACCAGATATGCAGGGAATTAAACCCAGTTTTGGTTGGAAAAACATATTTTGGGAAAATGAACCCAGTTTTTTGGGGGAAAATTTATTTTGGGGAAAATGAACACAGTAATGGGGAAAAACCCGAATTTTGGGGAAAATGAACCAAGCGCGGAGTGGAAATAGAAGATTTTGAAAAAAAATGAAATCAGTTTGGAGGGGACAACCTGATTTGTGTGAAAATGTACCCAGTTTTGGGGGTTAATAGGGATTTTGTGGAAAATGAACCTAGTTTTGGAGGAAAAAATGTTGATTATGCGGAAAATGAACCCAGTTTTGGGGGGAAAATCCATTTTTAAGGAAAATGAACCCAGTAATCGGGTAAAAAAACCCGAATTTTTGGGAAAATCAACAGTTTTAGTGGGGGAGGAAACCAACTTGTAGGGAAATGAAGCGAGTTTTGCTCGAAAAAAAACCGACTTTGGGGAAAATCAACCCAGATTGGGAGGAAAAAATCCGATTTTGGGGAAAATGAACACAGTTTTTGGGGAAAAAAACCGATTTTGGGGAAATGAACCCAGTTTTTGGGGAAAAAAACCCGATTTTGGGGAAATGAACCCAGTAATGGGGAAAAATCTGATTTTGGGGAAAATGAATACAGTGTGGAGGGAAAAACTTGATTTGTGTTAAAATGCACCCAGCTTTTTGGGGAAAAAAGGATTTTGGGGAAAATGAACACAGTTTGGGAGGAAAGAAGCTGATTATGAGGAAAATGAAACCAGTTTGGGGGGAAAAAAAACATTTTTGATGAAAATGAACCCAGTGCTGGAGGAAAAAAAAAGATTTTCGGGAAATAAAGCCAGTAACTGGTACAAAAATCCATATGTTGGGGAAAATGAACTCAATTTGGTGGGGAAAACCAGATATGCAGGGAAATAAACCCAGTTTTGGTTGAAAAAACATATTGTGGGGAAAATGAACCCAGTTTTTTTTGGGAAAATTTATTTTGGGGAAAATGAACACAGTAATGGGGAAAAATCCTGATTTTGGGGAAAATGAACCAAGTGCGGAGTGGAAATAAAAGATTTTGAGGAAAGTGAAATCAGTTTGGAGGGGACAACCTGATTTGTGTGAAAATGTACCCAGTTTTGGGGGTTAATAGGGATTTTGTGGAAAATGAACCTAGTTTTGGAGGAAAAAATGTTGATTATGCGAAAAATGAACCCAGTTTTGGGGGGAAAATCCATTTTTAAGGAAAATGAACCCAGTTTTGGGGAAAAAAAATATTTTGGGGAAAATGAAGCCAGTAATCGGGTAAAAACCCCGAATTTTTGGGAAAATGAACAGAGCTTGGGAGGGGGAAAACAACTTGTAGGGAAATGAACCCAGTTTTGCTCGAAAAAAAAAGACTTTGGGGAAAATCAACGCAGTTTGGGAGGAAAAAATCCGATTTTGGGGAAAATGAACCCAGTTTTTGGGGAAAAAACCCGATTTTGGGGAAATGAACCCAGTAATGGGGAAAAAAACTGATTTTTGGGGAAAATTAACCCTGTTTGGAGGGGAAAACTTGATTTGTGCGAAAATGCACCCAGTGTTTTGAAGAAAAAAAGAATTTTGCGGAAAATGAACCCAGTTTGGAAGGATAGACTCTGATTATGGGGAAAATGAACCCAGTTTGGGGGGGGGGGGAAATATTTTGTGGAAATAAAGCCATTAATTGGGTAAAAAACCCGGATTTGGAGGAAAATGAACCCAGTTTGGTGGGGAAAACCCAATTTGTAGTGAAATAAACCTCGTTTTGTTGAAAAAAATATATTTTGGGGAAAATGAAACCAGTTTTAGGGGAAAAAATGATTTTGGTGAAAATGAAACCAGTAATGGTTAAAAAAACCCTGATTTTGGGGAAAATGAACCCAGTGTGGAGTGGAAATATAAGATTTTGGGGAAAATGTACACTGTTTGGAGGGGAAAACCTGATTTGTGTGGAGATGCAGCCAGGTTTTGGGGGAAAAAAAAGGATTTTGGGCAAAATGACCCAGTAATTGGGTAAAAAATCCGAATTTTGGGGAAAACGAAAACAGTTTGGAGGGGAAAAACCAGCTTGTAGGGAAATGAACCGAGTTTGGGAGGAAAAACCTGACTTTGGGGAAATGAACCCAGTTTGGGAGGAGAAAAACCTATTTTGGGGAAAACGAACCCAGTGTGGAGTAGAAATAGAAGGTTTGGGGGAAAATGAAATAAGTTTGGAGGGGAAAACCTGATTTGTGTGAAAATGTACCCAGTTTTGGGGGTTAATAGGGATTTTGGGGAAAATGAACCTAGTTTCGGAGGAAAAAATGCTGATTATGCGGAAAATGAACAGAGTTTTGGGGGAAAAACCCATTTTTAAGGAAAATGAACCCCCAGTTTTGGGGAAAAAAAATATTTTGGGGAAAATGAAGCCAGTAATCGGGTAAAAAACCCGAATTTTTGGGAAAATCAACAGATTTTGTGGGGGAGGAAACCAACTTGTAGGGAAATCAACCGAGTTTTGCTCGAAAAAAACGACTTTGGGGAAAATCAACGAAGTTTGGGAGGAAAAAATCCGATTTTGGGGAAAATGAATCCAGTTTTTGGGGAAAAAACCCGATTTTGGGGAAATGAACCCAGTAATGGGGAAAAAACCTGATTTTGGGGAAAATGAACACAGTTTGGAGGGAAAAACTTGATTTGTGTTAAAACGCACCCAGCTTTTTGGGGAAAAAGGGATTTTGGGGAAAATGAACACAGTTTGGGAGGAAAGAAGCTGATTATGAGGAAAATGAAACCAGTTTTGGGGGAAAAAACATTTTTGATGAAAATGAACCCAGTTTTGAAGGAAAAAAAAAAGATTTTGGGGAAATAAAGCCAGTAACTGGTTCAAAAATCCATATGTTGGGGAAAATGAACTCAATTTGGTGGGGAAAACCAGATATGCAGGGAATTAAACCCAGTTTTGGTTGGAAAAACATATTTTGGGGAAAATGAACCCAGTTTTGGGGGAAAAACCATTTTTAAGGAAAATGAACCCCCAGTTTTGGGGAAAAAAATTTTTTTGGGGAAAATGAACCCAGTAATCGGGTAAAAAACCCGAATTTTTGGGAAAATCAACAGATTTTGTGGGGGAGGAAACCAACTTGTAGGGAAATCAACCGAGTTTTGCTCGAAAAAAAAGACTTTGGGGAAAATCAACGCAGTTTGGGAGGAAAAAATCCGATTTTGGGGAAAATGAACCCAGTTTTTGGGGAAAAAACCCGATTTTGGGGAAATGAACCCAGTAATGGGGAAAAAACCTGATTTTGGGGAAAATGAACACAGTTTGGAGGGAAAAACTTGATTTGTGTTAAAATGCACCCAGCTTTTTGGGGAAAAAGGGATTTTGGGGAAAATGAACACAGTTTGTGAGGAAAGAAGCTGATTATGAGGAAAATGAAACCAGTTTGGGGGGAAAAAACATTTTTGATGAAAATGAACCCAGTTTTGAAGGAAAAAAAAAGATTTTGGGGAAATAAAGCCAGTAACTGGTTCAAAAATCCATATGTTGGGGAAAATGAACTCAATTTGGTGGGGAAAACCAGATATGCAGGGAATTAAACCCAGTTTTGGTTGGAAAAACATATTTTGGGGAAAATGAACCCAGTTTTTTGGGGGAAAATTTATTTTGGGGAAAATGAACCCAGTAATGGGGAAAAACCCGAATTTTGGGGAAAATGAACCAAGCGCGGAGTGGAAATAGAAGATTTTGAAAAAAAATGAAATCAGTTTGGAGGGGACAACCTGATTTGTGTGAAAATGTACCCAGTTTTGGGGGTTAATAGGGATTTTGTGGAAAATGAACCTAGTTTTGGAGGAAAAAATGTTGATTATGCGGAAAATGAACCCAGTTTTAGGGGGAAAATCCATTTTTAAGGAAAATGAACCCAGTAATCGGGTAAAAAAACCCGAATTTTTGGGAAAATCAACAGTTTTAGTGGGGGAGGAAACCAACTTGTAGGGAAATGAAGCGAGTTTTGCTCGAAAAAAAACCGACTTTGGGGAAAATCAACCCAGATTGGGAGGAAAAAATCCGATTTTGGGGAAAATGAACCCAGTTTTTGGGGAAAAAAACCGATTTTGGGGAAATGAACCCAGTTTTTGGGGAAAAAACCCCGATTTTGGGGAAATGAACCCAGTAATGGGGAAAAATCTGATTTTGGGGAAAATGAACACAGTGTGGAGGGAAAAACTTGATTTGTGTTAAAATGCACCCAGCTTTTTGGGGAAAAAAGGATTTTGGGGAAAATGAACACAGTTTGGGAGGAAAGAAGCTGATTATGAGGAAAATGAAACCAGTTTGGGGGGAAAAAAAACATTTTTGATGAAAATGAACCCAGTGCTGGAGGAAAAAAAAAGATTTTCGGGAAATAAAGCCAGTAACTGGTACAAAAATCCATATGTTGGGGAAAATGAAATCAATTTGGTGGGGAAAACCAGATATGCAGGGAAATAAACCCAGTTTTGGTTGAAAAAACATATTGTGGGGAAAATGAACCCAGTTTTTTTTGGGAAAATTTATTTTGGGGAAAATGAACACAGTAATGGGGAAAAATCCTGATTTTGGGGAAAATGAACCAAGTGCGGAGTGGAAATAAAAGATTTTGAGGAAAGTGAAATCAGTTTGGAGGGGACAACCCGATTTGTGTGAAAATGTACCCAGTTTTGGGGGTTAATAGGGATTTTGTGGAAAATGAACCTAGTTTTGGAGGAAAAAATGTTGATTATGCGAAAAATGAACCCAGTTTTGGGGGGAAAATCCATTTTTAAGGAAAATGAACCCAGTTTTGGGGAAAAAAAATATTTTGGGGAAAATGAAGCCAGTAATCGGGTAAAAACCCCGAATTTTAGGGAAAATGAACAGAGCTTGGGAGGGGGAAAACAACTTGTAGGGAAATGAACCCAGTTTTGCTCGAAAAAAAAAGACTTTGGGGAAAATCAACGCAGTTTGGGAGGAAAAAATCCGATTTTGGGGAAAATGAACCCAGTTTTTGGGGAAAAAACCCGATTTTGGGGAAATGAACCCAGTAATGGGGAAAAAAACTGATTTTTGGGGAAAATTAACCCTGTTTGGAGGGGAAAACTTGATTTGTGCGAAAATGCACCCAGTGTTTTGAAGAAAAAAAGAATTTTGCGGAAAATGAACCCAGTTTGGAAGGATAGACTCTGATTATGGGGAAAATGAACCCAGTTTGGGGGGGGGGGAAATATTTTGTGGAAATAAAGCCATTAATTGGGTAAAAAACCCGGATTTGGGGGAAAATGAACCCAGTTTGGTGGGGAAAACCCAATTTGTAGTGAAATAAACCTCGTTTTGTTGAAAAAAATATATTTTGGGGAAAATGAAACCAGTTTTAGGGGAAAAAATGATTTTGGTGAAAATGAAACCAGTAATGGTTAAAAAAACCCTGATTTTGGGGAAAATGAACCCAGTGTGGAGTGGAAATATAAGATTTTGGGGAAAATGTACACTGTTTGGAGGGGAAAACCTGATTTGTGTGGAGATGCAGCCAGGTTTTGGGGGAAAAAAAAGGATTTTGGGCAAAATGACCCAGTAATTGGGTAAAAAATCCGAATTTTGGGGAAAACGAAAACAGTTTGGAGGGGAAAAACCAGCTTGTAGGGAAATGAACCGAGTTTGGGAGGAAAAACCTGACTTTGGGGAAATGAACCCAGTTTGGGAGGAGAAAAACCTATTTTGGGGAAAACGAACCCAGTGTGGAGTAGAAATAGAAGGTTTGGGGGAAAATGAAATAAGTTTGGAGGGGAAAACCTGATTTGTGTGAAAATGTACCCAGTTTTGGGGGTTAATAGGGATTTTGGGGAAAATGAACCTAGTTTCGGAGGAAAAAATGCTGATTATGCGGAAAATGAACAGAGTTTTGGGGGAAAAACCCATTTTTAAGGAAAATGAACCCCCAGTTTTGGGGAAAAAAAATATTTTGGGGAAAATGAAGCCAGTAATCGGGTAAAAAACCCGAATTTTTGGGAAAATCAACAGATTTTGTGGGGGAGGAAACCAACTTGTAGGGAAATCAACCGAGTTTTGCTCGAAAAAAACGACTTTGGGGAAAATCAACGAAGTTTGGGAGGAAAAAATCCGATTTTGGGGAAAATGAATCCAGTTTTTGGGGAAAAAACCCGATTTTGGGGAAATGAACCCAGTAATGGGGAAAAAACCTGATTTTGGGGAAAATGAACACAGTTTGGAGGGAAAAACTTGATTTGTGTTAAAACGCACCCAGCTTTTTGGGGAAAAAGGGATTTTGGGGAAAATGAACACAGTTTGGGAGGAAAGAAGCTGATTATGAGGAAAATGAAACCAGTTTTGGGGGAAAAAACATTTTTGATGAAAATGAACCCAGTTTTGAAGGAAAAAAAAAAGATTTTGGGGAAATAAAGCCAGTAACTGGTTCAAAAATCCATATGTTGGGGAAAATGAACTCAATTTGGTGGGGAAAACCAGATATGCAGGGAATTAAACCCAGTTTTGGTTGGAAAAACATATTTTGGGGAAAATGAACCCAGTTTTGGGGGAAAAACCATTTTTAAGGAAAATGAACCCCCAGTTTTGGGGAAAAAAATTTTTTTGGGGAAAATGAACCCAGTAATCGGGTAAAAAACCCGAATTTTTGGGAAAATCAACAGATTTTGTGGGGGAGGAAACCAACTTGTAGGGAAATCAACCGAGTTTTGCTCGAAAAAAAAGACTTTGGGGAAAATCAACGCAGTTTGGGAGGAAAAAATCCGATTTTGGGGAAAATGAACCCAGTTTTTGGGGAAAAAACCCGATTTTGGGGAAATGAACCCAGTAATGGGGAAAAAACCTGATTTTGGGGAAAATGAACACAGTTTGGAGGGAAAAACTTGATTTGTGTTAAAATGCACCCAGCTTTTTGGGGAAAAAGGGATTTTGGGGAAAATGAACACAGTTTGTGAGGAAAGAAGCTGATTATGAGGAAAATGAAACCAGTTTGGGGGGAAAAAACATTTTTGATGAAAATGAACCCAGTTTTGAAGGAAAAAAAAAGATTTTGGGGAAATAAAGCCAGTAACTGGTTCAAAAATCCATATGTTGGGGAAAATGAACTCAATTTGGTGGGGAAAACCAGATATGCAGGGAATTAAACCCAGTTTTGGTTGGAAAAACATATTTTGGGGAAAATGAACCCAGTTTTTTGGGGGAAAATTTATTTTGGGGAAAATGAACCCAGTAATGGGGAAAAACCCGAATTTTGGGGAAAATGAACCAAGCGCGGAGTGGAAATAGAAGATTTTGAAAAAAAATGAAATCAGTTTGGAGGGGACAACCTGATTTGTGTGAAAATGTACCCAGTTTTGGGGGTTAATAGGGATTTTGTGGAAAATGAACCTAGTTTTGGAGGAAAAAATGTTGATTATGCGGAAAATGAACCCAGTTTTAGGGGGAAAATCCATTTTTAAGGAAAATGAACCCAGTAATCGGGTAAAAAAACCCGAATTTTTGGGAAAATCAACAGTTTTAGTGGGGGAGGAAACCAACTTGTAGGGAAATGAAGCGAGTTTTGCTCGAAAAAAAACCGACTTTGGGGAAAATCAACCCAGATTGGGAGGAAAAAATCCGATTTTGGGGAAAATGAACCCAGTTTTTGGGGAAAAAAACCGATTTTGGGGAAATGAACCCAGTTTTTGGGGAAAAAACCCCGATTTTGGGGAAATGAACCCAGTAATGGGGAAAAATCTGATTTTGGGGAAAATGAACACAGTGTGGAGGGAAAAACTTGATTTGTGTTAAAATGCACCCAGCTTTTTGGGGAAAAAAGGATTTTGGGGAAAATGAACACAGTTTGGGAGGAAAGAAGCTGATTATGAGGAAAATGAAACCAGTTTGGGGGGAAAAAAAACATTTTTGATGAAAATGAACCCAGTGCTGGAGGAAAAAAAAAGATTTTCGGGAAATAAAGCCAGTAACTGGTACAAAAATCCATATGTTGGGGAAAATGAAATCAATTTGGTGGGGAAAACCAGATATGCAGGGAAATAAACCCAGTTTTGGTTGAAAAAACATATTGTGGGGAAAATGAACCCAGTTTTTTTGGGGAAAATTTATTTTGGGGAAAATGAACACAGTAATGGGGAAAAATCCTGATTTTGGGGAAAATGAACCAAGTGCGGAGTGGAAATAAAAGATTTTGAGGAAAGTGAAATCAGTTTGGAGGGGACAACCCGATTTGTGTGAAAATGTACCCAGTTTTGGGGGTTAATAGGGATTTTGTGGAAAATGAACCTAGTTTTGGAGGAAAAAATGTTGATTATGCGAAAAATGAACCCAGTTTTGGGGGGAAAATCCATTTTTAAGGAAAATGAACCCAGTTTTGGGGAAAAAAAATATTTTGGGGAAAATGAAGCCAGTAATCGGGTAAAAACCCCGAATTTTAGGGAAAATGAACAGAGCTTGGGAGGGGGAAAACAACTTGTAGGGAAATGAACCCAGTTTTGCTCGAAAAAAAAAGACTTTGGGGAAAATCAACGCAGTTTGGGAGGAAAAAATCCGATTTTGGGGAAAATGAACCCAGTTTTTGGGGAAAAAACCCGATTTTGGGGAAATGAACCCAGTAATGGGGAAAAAAACTGATTTTTGGGGAAAATTAACCCTGTTTGGAGGGGAAAACTTGATTTGTGCGAAAATGCACCCAGTGTTTTGAAGAAAAAAAGAATTTTGCGGAAAATGAACCCAGTTTGGAAGGATAGACTCTGATTATGGGGAAAATGAACCCAGTTTGGGGGGGGGGGAAATATTTTGTGGAAATAAAGCCATTAATTGGGTAAAAAACCCGGATTTGGGGGAAAATGAACCCAGTTTGGTGGGGAAAACCCAATTTGTAGTGAAATAAACCTCGTTTTGTTGAAAAAAATATATTTTGGGGAAAATGAAACCAGTTTTAGGGGAAAAAATGATTTTGGTGAAAATGAAACCAGTAATGGTTAAAAAAACCCTGATTTTGGGGAAAATGAACCCAGTGTGGAGTGGAAATATAAGATTTTGGGGAAAATGTACACTGTTTGGAGGGGAAAACCTGATTTGTGTGGAGATGCAGCCAGGTTTTGGGGGAAAAAAAAGGATTTTGGGCAAAATGACCCAGTAATTGGGTAAAAAATCCGAATTTTGGGGAAAACGAAAACAGTTTGGAGGGGAAAAACCAGCTTGTAGGGAAATGAACCGAGTTTGGGAGGAAAAACCTGACTTTGGGGAAATGAACCCAGTTTGGGAGGAGAAAAACCTATTTTGGGGAAAACGAACCCAGTGTGGAGTAGAAATAGAAGGTTTGGGGGAAAATGAAATAAGTTTGGAGGGGAAAACCTGATTTGTGTGAAAATGTACCCAGTTTTGGGGGTTAATAGGGATTTTGGGGAAAATGAACCTAGTTTCGGAGGAAAAAATGCTGATTATGCGGAAAATGAACACAGTTTTGGGGGAAAAACCCATTTTTAAGGAAAATGAACCCCCAGTTTTGGGGAAAAAAAATATTTTGGGGAAAATGAAGCCAGTAATCGGGTAAAAAACCCGAATTTTTGGGAAAATCAACAGATTTTGTGGGGGAGGAAACCAACTTGTAGGGAAATCAACCGAGTTTTGCTCGAAAAAAACGACTTTGGGGAAAATCAACGAAGTTTGGGAGGAAAAAATCCGATTTTGGGGAAAATGAATCCAGTTTTTGGGGAAAAAACCCGATTTTGGGGAAATGAACCCAGTAATGGGGAAAAAACCTGATTTTGGGGAAAATGAACACAGTTTGGAGGGAAAAACTTGATTTGTGTTAAAACGCACCCAGCTTTTTGGGGAAAAAGGGATTTTGGGGAAAATGAACACAGTTTGGGAGGAAAGAAGCTGATTATGAGGAAAATGAAACCAGTTTTGGGGGAAAAAACATTTTTGATGAAAATGAACCCAGTTTTGAAGGAAAAAAAAAAGATTTTGGGGAAATAAAGCCAGTAACTGGTTCAAAAATCCATATGTTGGGGAAAATGAACTCAATTTGGTGGGGAAAACCAGATATGCAGGGAATTAAACCCAGTTTTGGTTGGAAAAACATATTTTGGGGAAAATGAACCCAGTTTTGGGGGAAAAACCATTTTTAAGGAAAATGAACCCCCAGTTTTGGGGAAAAAAATTTTTTTGGGGAAAATGAACCCAGTAATCGGGTAAAAAACCCGAATTTTTGGGAAAATCAACAGATTTTGTGGGGGAGGAAACCAACTTGTAGGGAAATCAACCGAGTTTTGCTCGAAAAAAAAGACTTTGGGGAAAATCAACGCAGTTTGGGAGGAAAAAATCCGATTTTGGGGAAAATGAACCCAGTTTTTGGGGAAAAAACCCGATTTTGGGGAAATGAACCCAGTAATGGGGAAAAAACCTGATTTTGGGGAAAATGAACACAGTTTGGAGGGAAAAACTTGATTTGTGTTAAAATGCACCCAGCTTTTTGGGGAAAAAGGGATTTTGGGGAAAATGAACACAGTTTGTGAGGAAAGAAGCTGATTATGAGGAAAATGAAACCAGTTTGGGGGGAAAAAACATTTTTGATGAAAATGAACCCAGTTTTGAAGGAAAAAAAAAGATTTTGGGGAAATAAAGCCAGTAACTGGTTCAAAAATCCATATGTTGGGGAAAATGAACTCAATTTGGTGGGGAAAACCAGATATGCAGGGAATTAAACCCAGTTTTGGTTGGAAAAACATATTTTGGGGAAAATGAACCCAGTTTTTTGGGGGAAAATTTATTTTGGGGAAAATGAACCCAGTAATGGGGAAAAACCCGAATTTTGGGGAAAATGAACCAAGCGCGGAGTGGAAATAGAAGATTTTGAAAAAAAATGAAATCAGTTTGGAGGGGACAACCTGATTTGTGTGAAAATGTACCCAGTTTTGGGGGTTAATAGGGATTTTGTGGAAAATGAACCTAGTTTTGGAGGAAAAAATGTTGATTATGCGGAAAATGAACCCAGTTTTAGGGGGAAAATCCATTTTTAAGGAAAATGAACCCAGTAATCGGGTAAAAAAACCCGAATTTTTGGGAAAATCAACAGTTTTAGTGGGGGAGGAAACCAACTTGTAGGGAAATGAAGCGAGTTTTGCTCGAAAAAAAACCGACTTTGGGGAAAATCAACCCAGATTGGGAGGAAAAAATCCGATTTTGGGGAAAATGAACCCAGTTTTTGGGGAAAAAAACCGATTTTGGGGAAATGAACCCAGTTTTTGGGGAAAAAACCCCGATTTTGGGGAAATGAACCCAGTAATGGGGAAAAATCTGATTTTGGGGAAAATGAACACAGTGTGGAGGGAAAAACTTGATTTGTGTTAAAATGCACCCAGCTTTTTGGGGAAAAAAGGATTTTGGGGAAAATGAACACAGTTTGGGAGGAAAGAAGCTGATTATGAGGAAAATGAAACCAGTTTGGGGGGAAAAAAAACATTTTTGATGAAAATGAACCCAGTGCTGGAGGAAAAAAAAAGATTTTCGGGAAATAAAGCCAGTAACTGGTACAAAAATCCATATGTTGGGGAAAATGAACTCAATTTGGTGGGGAAAACCAGATATGCAGGGAAATAAACCCAGTTTTGGTTGAAAAAACATATTGTGGGGAAAATGAACCCAGTTTTTTTGGGGAAAATTTATTTTGGGGAAAATGAACACAGTAATGGGGAAAAATCCTGATTTTGGGGAAAATGAACCAAGTGCGGAGTGGAAATAAAAGATTTTGAGGAAAGTGAAATCAGTTTGGAGGGGACAACCCGATTTGTGTGAAAATGTACCCAGTTTTGGGGGTTAATAGGGATTTTGTGGAAAATGAACCTAGTTTTGGAGGAAAAAATGTTGATTATGCGAAAAATGAACCCAGTTTTGGGGAAAAATCCATTTTTAAGGAAAATGAACCCAGTTTTGGGGAAAAAAAATATTTTGGGGAAAATGAAGCCAGTAATCGGGTAAAAACCCCGAATTTTAGGGAAAATGAACAGAGCTTGGGAGGGGGAAAACAACTTGTAGGGAAATGAACCCAGTTTTGCTCGAAAAAAAAAGACTTTGGGGAAAATCAACGCAGTTTGGGAGGAAAAAATCCGATTTTGGGGAAAATGAACCCAGTTTTTGGGGAAAAAACCCGATTTTGGGGAAATGAACCCAGTAATGGGGAAAAAAACTGATTTTTGGGGAAAATTAACCCTGTTTGGAGGGGAAAACTTGATTTGTGCGAAAATGCACCCAGTGTTTTGAAGAAAAAAAGAATTTTGCGGAAAATGAACCCAGTTTGGAAGGATAGACTCTGATTATGGGGAAAATGAACCCAGTTTGGGGGGGGGGGAAATATTTTGTGGAAATAAAGCCATTAATTGGGTAAAAAACCCGGATTTGGGGGAAAATGAACCCAGTTTGGTGGGGAAAACCCAATTTGTAGTGAAATAAACCTCGTTTTGTTGAAAAAAATATATTTTGGGGAAAATGAAACCAGTTTTAGGGGAAAAAATGATTTTGGTGAAAATGAAACCAGTAATGGTTAAAAAAACCCTGATTTTGGGGAAAATGAACCCAGTGTGGAGTGGAAATATAAGATTTTGGGGAAAATGTACACTGTTTGGAGGGGAAAACCTGATTTGTGTGGAGATGCAGCCAGGTTTTGGGGGAAAAAAAAGGATTTTGGGCAAAATGACCCAGTAATTGGGTAAAAAATCCGAATTTTGGGGAAAACGAAAACAGTTTGGAGGGGAAAAACCAGCTTGTAGGGAAATGAACCGAGTTTGGGAGGAAAAACCTGACTTTGGGGAAATGAACCCAGTTTGGGAGGAGAAAAACCTATTTTGGGGAAAACGAACCCAGTGTGGAGTAGAAATAGAAGGTTTGGGGGAAAATGAAATAAGTTTGGAGGGGAAAACCTGATTTGTGTGAAAATGTACCCAGTTTTGGGGGTTAATAGGGATTTTGGGGAAAATGAACCTAGTTTCGGAGGAAAAAATGCTGATTATGCGGAAAATGAACACAGTTTTGGGGGAAAAACCCATTTTTAAGGAAAATGAACCCCCAGTTTTGGGGATAAAAATATTTTGGGGAAAATGAAGCCAGTAATCGGGTAAAAAACCCGAATTTTTGGGAAAATCAACAGATTTTGTGGGGGAGGAAACCAACTTGTAGGGAAATCAACCGAGTTTTGCTCGAAAAAAACGACTTTGGGGAAAATCAACGAAGTTTGGGAGGAAAAAATCCGATTTTGGGGAAAATGAATCCAGTTTTTGGGGAAAAAACCCGATTTTGGGGAAATGAACCCAGTAATGGGGAAAAAACCTGATTTTGGGGAAAATGAACACAGTTTGGAGGGAAAAACTTGATTTGTGTTAAAACGCACCCAGCTTTTTGGGGAAAAAAGGATTTTGGGGAAAATGAACACAGTTTGGGAGGAAAGAAGCTGATTATGAGGAAAATGAAACCAGTTTTGGGGGAAAAAACATTTTTGATGAAAATGAACCCAGTTTTGAAGGAAAAAAAAAAGATTTTGGGGAAATAAAGCCAGTAACTGGTTCAAAAATCCATATGTTGGGGAAAATGAACTCAATTTGGTGGGGAAAACCAGATATGCAGGGAATTAAACCCAGTTTTGGTTGGAAAAACATATTTTGGGGAAAATGAACCCAGTTTTGGGGGGGAAATTCATTTTTAAGTAAAATGAACCCCCAGTTTTGGGGAAAAAAATTTTTTTGGGGAAAATGAACCCAGTAATCGGGTAAAAAACCCGAATTTTTGGGAAAATCAACAGATTTTGTGGGGGAGGAAACCAACTTGTAGGGAAATCAACCGAGTTTTGCTCGAAAAAAAAGACTTTGGGGAAAATCAACGCAGTTTGGGAGGAAAAAATCCGATTTTGGGGAAAATGAACCCAGTTTTTGGGGAAAAAAACCGATTTTGGGGAAATGAACCCAGTAATGGGGAAAAAACCTGATTTTGGGGAAAATGAACACAGTTTGGAGGGAAAAACTTGATTTGTGTTAAAATGCACCCAGCTTTTTGGGGAAAAAAGGATTTTGGGGAAAATGAACACAGTTTGGGATGAAAGAAGCTGATTATGAGGAAAATGAAACCAGTTTGGGGGGAAAAAAAACATTTTTGATGAAAATGAACCCAGTGCTGGAGGAAAAAAAAAGATTTTCGGGAAATAAAGCCAGTAACTGGTACAAAAATCCATATGTTGGGGAAAATGAACTCAATTTGGTGGGGAAAACCAGATATGCAGGGAAATAAACCCAGTTTTGGTTGAAAAAACATATTGTGGGGAAAATGAACCCAGTTTTTTTGGGGAAAATTTATTTTGGGGAAAATGAACACAGTAATGGGGAAAAATCCTGATTTTGGGGAAAATGAACCAAGTGCGGAGTGGAAATAAAAGATTTTGAGGAAAGTGAAATCAGTTTGGAGGGGACAACCTGATTTGTGTGAAAATGTACCCAGTTTTGGGGGTTAATAGGGATTTTGTGGAAAATGAACCTAGTTTTGGAGGAAAAAATGTTGATTATGCGAAAAATGGACCCAGTTTTGGGGGGAAAATCCATTTTTAAGGAAAATGAACCCAGTTTTGGGGAAAAAAAATATTTTGGGGAAAATGAAGCCAGTAATCGGGTAAAAACCCCGAATTTTTGGGAAAATGAACAGAGCTTGGGAGGGGGAAAAGAACTTGTAGGGAAATGAACCCAGTTTTGCTCGAAAAAAAAAGACTTTGGGGAAAATCAACGCAGTTTGGGAGGAAAAAATCCGATTTTGGGGAAAATGAACCCAGTTTTTGGGGAAAAAACCCGATTTTGGGGAAATGAACCCAGTAATGGGGAAAAAAACTGATTTTTGGGGAAAATTAACCCTGTTTGGAGGGGAAAACTTGATTTGTGCGAAAATGCACCCAGTGTTTTGAAGAAAAAAAGAATTTTGCGGAAAATGAACCCAGTTTGGAAGGATAGACTCTGATTATGGGGAAAATGAACCCAGTTTGGGGGGGGGGGGGAAATATTTTGTGGAAATAAAGCCATTAATTGGGTAAAAAACCCGGATTTGGGGGAAAATGAACCCAGTTTGGTGGGGAAAACCCAATTTGTAGTGAAATAAACCTCGTTTTGTTGAAAAAAATATATTTTGGGGAAAATGAAACCAGTTTTAGGGGAAAAAATGATTTTGGTGAAAATGAAACCAGTAATGGTTAAAAAAACCCTGATTTTGGGGAAAATGAACCCAGTGTGGAGTGGAAATATAAGATTTTGGGGAAAATGTACACTGTTTGGAGGGGAAAACCTGATTTGTGTGGAGATGCAGCCAGGTTTTGGGGGAAAAAAAAGGATTTTGGGCAAAATGACCCAGTAATTGGGTAAAAAATCCGAATTTTGGGGAAAACGAAAACAGTTTGGAGGGGAAAAACCAGCTTGTAGGGAAATGAACCGAGTTTGGGAGGAAAAACCTGACTTTGGGGAAATGAACCCAGTTTGGGAGGAGAAAAACCTATTTTGGGGAAAACGAACCCAGTGTGGAGTAGAAATAGAAGGTTTGGGGGAAAATGAAATAAGTTTGGAGGGGAAAACCTGATTTGTGTGAAAATGTACCCAGTTTTGGGGGTTAATAGGGATTTTGGGGAAAATGAACCTAGTTTCGGAGGAAAAAATGCTGATTATGCGGAAAATGAACACAGTTTTGGGGGAAAAACCCATTTTTAAGGAAAATGAACCCCCAGTTTTGGGGATAAAAATATTTTGGGGAAAATGAAGCCAGTAATCGGGTAAAAAACCCGAATTTTTGGGAAAATCAACAGATTTTGTGGGGGAGGAAACCAACTTGTAGGGAAATCAACCGAGTTTTGCTCGAAAAAAACGACTTTGGGGAAAATCAACGAAGTTTGGGAGGAAAAAATCCGATTTTGGGGAAAATGAATCCAGTTTTTGGGGAAAAAACCCGATTTTGGGGAAATGAACCCAGTAATGGGGAAAAAACCTGATTTTGGGGAAAATGAACACAGTTTGGAGGGAAAAACTTGATTTGTGTTAAAACGCACCCAGCTTTTTGGGGAAAAAGGGATTTTGGGGAAAATGAACACAGTTTGGGAGGAAAGAAGCTGATTATGAGGAAAATGAAACCAGTTTTGGGGGAAAAAACATTTTTGATGAAAATGAACCCAGTTTTGAAGGAAAAAAAAAAGATTTTGGGGAAATAAAGCCAGTAACTGGTTCAAAAATCCATATGTTGGGGAAAATGAACTCAATTTGGTGGGGAAAACCAGATATGCAGGGAATGAAACCCAGTTTTGGTTGGAAAAACATATTTTGGGGAAAATGAACCCAGTTTTGGGGGGGAAATCCATTTTTAAGGAAAATGAACCCCCAGTTTTGGGGAAAAAAATTTTTTTGGGGAAAATGAACCCAGTAATCGGGTAAAAAACCCGAATTTTTGGGAAAATCAACAGATTTTGTGGGGGAGGAAACCAACTTGTAGGGAAATCAACCGAGTTTTGCTCGAAAAAAAAGACTTTGGGGAAAATCAACGCAGTTTGGGAGGAAAGAAGCTGATTATGAGGAAAATGAAACCAGTTTGGGGGGAAAAAAACATTTTTGATGAAAATGAACCCAGTGCTGGAGGAAAAAAAAAGATTTTCGGGAAATAAAGCCAGTAACTGGTACAAAAATCCATATGTTGGGGAAAATGAACTCAATTTGGTGGTGAAAACCAGATATGCAGGGAAATAAACCCAGTTTTGGTTAAAAAAACATATTGTGGGGAAAATGAACCCAGTTTTTTTTGGGAAAATTTATTTTGGGGAAAATGAACACAGTAATGGGGAAAAATCCTGATTTTGGGGAAAATGAACCAAGTGCGGAGTGGAAATAAAAGATTTTGAGGAAAGTGAAATCAGTTTGGAGGGGACAACCTGATTTGTGTGAAAATGTACCCAGTTTTGGGGGTTAATAGGGATTTTGTGGAAAATGAACCTAGTTTTGGAGGAAAAAATGTTGATTATGCGAAAAATGAACCCAGTTTTGGGGGGAAAATCCATTTTTAAGGAAAATGAACCCAGTTTTGGGGAAAAAAAATATTTTGGGGAAAATGAAGCCAGTAATCGAGTAAAAACCCCGAATTTTTGGGAAAATGAACAGAGCTTGGGAGGGGGAAAACAACTTGTAGGGAAATGAAGCCAGTTTTGCTCGAAAAAAAAAGACTTTGGGGAAAATCAACGCAGTTTGGGAGGAAAAAATCCGATTTTGGGGAAAATGAACCCAGTTTTTGGGGAAAAAACCCGATTTTGGGGAAATGAACCCAGTAATGGGGAAAAAAACTGATTTTTGGGGAAAATTAACCCTGTTTGGAGGGGAAAACTTGATTTGTGCGAAAATGCACCCAGTGTTTTGAAGAAAAAAAGAATTTTGCGGAAAATGAACCCAGTTTGGAAGGATAGACTCTGATTATGGGGAAAATGAACCCAGTTTGGGGGGGGGGGAAATATTTTGTGGAAATAAAGCCATTAATTGGGTAAAAAACCCGGATTTGGGGGAAAATGAACCCAGTTTGGTGGGGAAAACCCAATTTGTAGTGAAATAAACCTCGTTTTGTTGAAAAAAATATATTTTGGGGAAAATGAAACCAGTTTTAGGGGAAAAAATGATTTTGGTGAAAATGAAACCAGTAATGGTTAAAAAAACCCTGATTTTGGGGAAAATGAACCCAGTGTGGAGTGGAAATATAAGATTTTGGGGAAAATGTACACTGTTTGGAGGGGAAAACCTTATTTGTGTGGAGATGCAGCCAGGTTTTGGGGGAAAAAAAAGGATTTTGGGCAAAATGACCCAGTAATTGGGTAAAAAATCCGAATTTTGGGGAAAACGAAAACAGTTTGGAGGGGAAAAACCAGCTTGTAGGGAAATGAACCGAGTTTGGGAGGAAAAACCTGACTTTGGGGAAATGAACCCAGTTTGGGAGGAGAAAAACCTATTTTGGGGAAAACGAACCCAGTGTGGAGTAGAAATAGAAGGTTTGGGGGAAAATGAAATAAGTTTGGAGGGGAAAACCTGATTTGTGTGAAAATGTACCCAGTTTTGGGGGTTAATAGGGATTTTGGGGAAAATGAACCTAGTTTCGGAGGAAAAAATGCTGATTATGCGGAAAATGAACACAGTTTTGGGGGAAAAACCCATTTTTAAGGAAAATGAACCCCCAGTTTTGGGGAAAAAAAATATTTTGGGGAAAATGAAGCCAGTAATCGGGTAAAAAACCCGAATTTTTGGGAAAATCAACAGATTTTGTGGGGGAGGAAACCAACTTGTAGGGAAATCAACCGAGTTTTGCTCGAAAAAAACGACTTTGGGGAAAATCAACGAAGTTTGGGAGGAAAAAATCCGATTTTGGGGAAAATGAATCCAGTTTTTGGGGAAAAAACCCGATTTTGGGGAAATGAACCCAGTAATGGGGAAAAAACCTGATTTTGGGGAAAATGAACACAGTTTGGAGGGAAAAACTTGATTTGTGTTAAAACGCACCCAGCTTTTTGGGGAAAAAGGGATTTTGGGGAAAATGAACACAGTTTGGGAGGAAAGAAGCTGATTATGAGGAAAATGAAACCAGTTTTGGGGGAAAAAACATTTTTGATGAAAATGAACCCAGTTTTGAAGGAAAAAAAAAAGATTTTGGGGAAATAAAGCCAGTAACTGGTTCAAAAATCCATATGTTGGGGAAAATGAACTCAATTTGGTGGGGAAAACCAGATATGCAGGGAATTAAACCCAGTTTTGGTTGGAAAAACATATTTTGGGGAAAATGAACCCAGTTTTGGGGGGGAAATCCATTTTTAAGGAAAATGAACCCCCAGTTTTGGGGAAAAAAATTTTTTTGGGGAAAATGAACCCAGTAATCGGGTAAAAAACCCGAATTTTTGGGAAAATCAACAGATTTTGTGGGGGAGGAAACCAACTTGTAGGGAAATCAACCGAGTTTTGCTCGAAAAAAATGACTTTGGGGAAAATCAACGCAGTTTGGGAGGAAAAAATCCGATTTTGGGGAAAATGAACCCAGTTTTTGGGGAAAAAACCCGATTTTGGGGAAATGAACCCAGTAATGGGGAAAAAACCTGATTTTGGGGAAAATGAACACAGTTTGGAGGGAAAAACTTGATTTGTGTTAAAATGCACCCAGCTTTTTGGGGAAAAAGGGATTTTGGGGAAAATGAACACAGTTTGGGAGGAAAGAAGCTGATTATGAGGAAAATGAAACCAGTTTGGGGGGAAAAAACATTTTTGATGAAAATGAATCCAGTTTTGAAGGAAAAAAAAAGATTTTGGGGAAATAAAGCCAGTAACTGGTTCAAAAATCCATATGTTGGGGAAAATGAACTCAATTTGGTGGGGAAAACCAGATATGCAGGGAATTAAACCCAGTTTTGGTTGGAAAAACATATTTTGGGGAAAATGAACCCAGTTTTTTGGGGGAAAATTTATTTTGGGGAAAATGAACCCAGTAATGGGGAAAAACCCGAATTTTGGGGAAAATGAACCAAGCGCGGAGTGGAAATAGAAGATTTTGAAAAAAAATGAAATCTGTTCGGAGGGGACAACCTGATTTGTGTGAAAATGTACCCAGTTTTGGGGGTTAATAGGGATTTTGTGGAAAATGAACCTAGTTTTGGAGGAAAAAATGTTGATTATGCGGAAAATGAACCCAGTTTTAGGGGGAAAATCCATTTTTAAGGAAAATGAACCCAGTAATCGGGTAAAAAAACCCGAATTTTTGGGAAAATCAACAGTTTTAGTGGGGGAGGAAACCAACTTGTAGGGAAATGAAGCGAGTTTTGCTCGAAAAAAAACCGACTTTGGGGAAAATCAACCCAGATTGGGAGGAAAAAATCCGATTTTGGGGAAAATGAACCCAGTTTTTGGGGAAAAAAACCGATTTTGGGGAAATGAACCCAGTTTTTGGGGAAAAAAACCCGATTTTGGGGAAATGAACCCAGTAATGGGGAAAAATCTGATTTTGGGGAAAATGAACACAGTGTGGAGGGAAAAACTTGATTTGTGTTAAAATGCACCCAGCTTTTTGGGGAAAAAAGGATTTTGGGGAAAATGAACACAGTTTGGGAGGAAAGAAGCTGATTATGAGGAAAATGAAACCAGTTTGGGGGGAAAAAAAACATTTTTGATGAAAATGAACCCAGTGCTGGAGGAAAAAAAAAGATTTTCGGGAAATAAAGCCAGTAACTGGTACAAAAATCCATATGTTGGGGAAAATGAACTCAATTTGGTGGGGAAAACCAGATATGCAGGGAAATAAACCCAGTTTTGGTTGAAAAAACATATTGTGGGGAAAATGAACCCAGTTTTTTTGGGGAAAATTTATTTTGGGGAAAATGAACACAGTAATGGGGAAAAATCCTGATTTTGGGGAAAATGAACCAAGTGCGGAGTGGAAATAAAAGATTTTGAGGAAAGTGAAATCAGTTTGGAGGGGACAACCTGATTTGTGTGAAAATGTACCCAGTTTTGGGGGTTAATAGGGATTTTGGGGAAAATGAACCTAGTTTTGGAGGAAAAAATGTTGATTATGCGAAAAATGGACCCAGTTTTGGGGGGAAAATCCATTTTTAAGGAAAATGAACCCAGTTTTGGGGAAAAAAAATATTTTGGGGAAAATGAAGCCAGTAATCGGGTAAAAACCCCGAATTTTAGGGAAAATGAACAGAGTTTGGGAGGGGGAAAACAACTTGTAGGGAAATGAACCCAGTTTTGCTCGAAAAAAAAAGACTTTGGGGAAAATCAACGCAGTTTGGGAGGAAAAAATCCGATTTTGGGGAAAATGAACCCAGTTTTTGGGGAAAAAACCCGATTTTGGGGAAATGAACCCAGTAATGGGGAAAAAAACTGATTTTGGGGAAAATGAACACAGTTTGGAGGGAAAAACTTGATTTGTGTTAAAATGCACCCAGGTTTTTGGGGAAAAAGGGATTTTGGGGAAAATGAACACAGTTTGGGAAGAAAGAAGCTGATTATGAGGAAAATGAAACCAGTTTGGGGGGAAAAAACATTTTTGATGAAAATGGACCCAGTTTTGAAGGAAAAAAAAAGATTTTGGGGAAATAAAGCCAGTAACTGGTTCAAAAATCCATATGTTGGGGAAAATGAACTCAATTTGGTGGGGAAAACCAGATATGCAGGGAATGAAACCCAGTTTTGGTTGGAAAAACATATTTTGGGGAAAATGAACCCAGTTTTGGGGGGGAAATCCATTTTTAAGGAAAATGAACCCCCAGTTTTGGGGAAAAAAATTTTTTTGGGGAAAATGAACCCAGTAATCGGGTAAAAAACCCGAATTTTTGGGAAAATCAACAGATTTTGTGGGGGAGGAAACCAACTTGTAGGGAAATCAACCGAGTTTTGCTCGAAAAAAATGACTTTGGGGAAAATCAACGCAGTTTGGGAGGAAAAAATCCGATTTTGGGGAAAATGAACCCAGTTTTTGGGGAAAAAACCCGATTTTGGGGAAATGAACCCAGTAATGGGGAAAAAACCTGATTTTGGGGAAAATGAACACAGTTTGGAGGGAAAAACTTGATTTGTGTTAAAATGCACTCAGCTTTTTGGGGAAAAAGGGATTTTGGGGAAAATGAACACAGTTTCGGAGGAAAGAAGCTGATTATGGGGAAAATGAAACCAGTTTGGGGGGGAAAAAAACATTTTTGATGAAAATGAACCCAGTTCTGGAGGAAAAAAAAAGATTTTCGGGAAATAAAGCCAGTAACTGGTACAAAAATCCATATGTTGGGGAAAATGAACTCAATTTGGTGGGGAAAACCAGATATGCAGGGAAATAAACCCAGTTTTGGTTGAAAAAACATATTGTAGGGAAAATGAACTCAGTTTTTTTTGGGAAAATTTATTTTGGGGAAAATGAACACAGTAATGGGGAAAAATCCTGATTTTGGGGAAAATGAACCAAGTGCGGAGTGGAAATAAAAGATTTTGAGGAAAGTGAAATCAGTTTGGAGGGGACAACCTGATTTGTGTGAAAATGTACCCAGTTTTGGGGGTTAATAGGGATTTTGTGGAAAATGAACCTAGTTTTGGAGGAAAAAATTTTGATTATGTGGAAAATGAACCCAGTTTTGGGGGGAAAATCCATTTTTAAGGAAAATGATCCCAGTAATCGGGTAAAAAAACCCGAATTTTTGGGAAAATCAACAGTTTTAGTGGGGGAGGAAACCAACTTGTAGGGAAATGAAGCGAGTTTTGCTCGAAAAAAAACCGACTTTGGGGAAAATCAACCCAGATTGGGAGGAAAAAATCCGATTTTGGGGAAAATGAACCCAGTTTTTGGGGAAAAAAACCGATTTTGGGGAAATGAACCCAGTTTTTGGGGAAAAAAACCCGATTTTGGGGAAATGAACCCAGTAATGGGGAAAAATCTGATTTTGGGGAAAATGAACACAGTGTGGAGGGAAAAACTTGATTTGTGTTAAAATGCACCCAGCTTTTTGGGGAAAAAAGGATTTTGGGGAAAATGAACACAGTTTGGGAGGAAAGAAGCTGATTATGGGGAAAATGAAACCAGTTTGGGGGGGAAAAAAACATTTTTGATGAAAATGAACCCAGTTCTGGAGGAAAAAAAAAGATTTTCGGGAAATAAAGCCAGTAACTGGTACAAAAATCCATATGTTGGGGAAAATGAACTCAATTTGGTGGGGAAAACCAGATATGCAGGGAAATAAACCCAGTTTTGGTTGAAAAAACATATTGTGGGGAAAATGAACCCAGTTTTTTTTGGGAAAATTTATTTTGGGGAAAATGAACACAGTAATGGGGGAAAATCCTGATTTTGGGGAAAATGAACCAAGTGCGGAGTGGAAATAAAAGATTTTGAGGAAAGTGAAATCAGTTTGGAGGAGACAACCTGATTTGTGTGAAAATGTACCCAGTTTTGGGGGTTAATAGGGATTTTGTGGAAAATGAACCTAGTTTTGGAGGAAAAAATGTTGATTATGCGAAAAATGAACCCAGTTTTGGGGGGAAAATCCATTTTTAAGGAAAATGAACCCAGTTTTGGGGAAAAAAAATATTTTGGGGAAAATGAAGCCAGTAATCGGGTAAAAACCCCGAATTTTTGGGAAAATGAACAGAGCTTGGGAGGGGGAAAACAACTTGTAGGGAAATGAACCCAGTTTTGCTCGAAAAAAAAAGACTTTGGGGAAAATCAACGCAGTTTGGGAGGAAAAAATCCGATTTTGGGGAAAATGAACCCAGTTTTTGGGGAAAAAAACCGATTTTGGGGAAATGAACCCAGTAATGGGGAAAAAAACTGATTTTGGGGGAAAATTAACCCTGTTTGGAGGGGAAAACTTGATTTGTGCGAAAATGCACCCAGTGTTTTGAAGAAAAAAAGAATTTTGCGGAAAGTGAACCCAGTTTGGAAGGATAGACTCTGATTATGGGGAAAATGAACCCAGTTTGGGGGGGGGGGAATATTTTGTGGAAATAAAGCCATTAATTGGGTAAAAAACCCGGATTTGGGGGAAAATGAACCCAGTTTGGTGGGGAAAACCCAATTTGTAGTGAAATAAACCTCGTTTTGTTGAAAAAAATATATTTTGGGGAAAATGAAACCAGTTTTAGGGGAAAAAATGATTTTGGTGAAAATGAAACCAGTAATGGTTAAAAAAACCCTGATTTTGGGGAAAATGAACCCAGTGTGGAGTGGAAATATAAGATTTTGGGGAAAATGTACACTGTTTGGAGGGGAAAACCTGATTTGTGTGGAGATGCAGCCAGGTTTTGGGGGAAAAAAAAGGATTTTGGGCAAAATGACCCAGTAATTGGGTAAAAAATCCGAATTTTGGGGAAAACGAAAACAGTTTGGAGGGGAAAAACCAGCTTGTAGGGAAATGAACCGAGTTTGGGAGGAAAAACCTGACTTTGGGGAAATGAACCCAGTTTGGGAGGAGAAAAACCTATTTTGGGGAAAACGAACCCAGTGTGGAGTAGAAATAGAAGGTTTGGGGGAAAATGAAATAAGTTTGGAGGGGAAAACCTGATTTGTGTGAAAATGTACCCAGGTTTTTGGGGAAAAAAGGATTTTGGGGAAAATGAACACAGTTTGGGAGGAAAGAAGCTGATTATGAGGAAAATGAAACCAGTTTGGGGGGAAAAAACATTTTTGATGAAAATGGACCCAGTTTTGAAGGAAAAAAAAAGATTTTGGGGAAATAAAGCCAGTAACTGGTTCAAAAATCCATATGTTGGGGAAAATGAACTCAATTTGGTGGGGAAAACCAGATATGCAGGGAATTAAACCCAGTTTTGGTTGGAAAAACATATTTTGGGGAAAATGAACCCAGTTTTGGGGGGGAAATCCATTTTTAAGGAAAATTAACCCCCAGTTTTGGGGAAAAAAATTTTTTTGGGGAAAATGAACCCAGTAATCGGGTAAAAAACCCGAATTTTTGGGAAAATCAACAAATTTTGTGGGGGAGGAAACCAACTTGTAGGGAAATCAACCGAGTTTTGCTCGAAAAAAATGACTTTGGGGAAAATCAACGCAGTTTGGGAGGAAAAAATCCGATTTTGGGGAAAATGAACCCAGTTTTTGGGGAAAAAAAACGATTTTGGGGAAATGAACCCAGTAATGGGGAAAAAACCTGATTTTGGGGAAAATGAACACAGTTTGGAGGGAAAAACTTGATTTGTGTTAAAATGCACTCAGCTTTTTGGGGAAAAAGGGATTTTGGGGAAAATGAACACAGTTTGGGAGGAAAGAAGCTGATTATGAGGAAAATGAAACCAGTTTGGGGGGAAAAAACATTTTTGATGAAAATGAATCCAGTTTTGAAGGAAAAAAAAAGATTTTGGGGAAATAAAGCCAGTAACTGGTTCAAAAATCCATATGTTGGGGAAAATGAACTCAATTTGGTGGGGAAAACCACATATGCAGGGAATTAAACCCAGTTTTGGTTGGAAAAACATATTTTGGGGAAAATGAACCCAGTTTTTTGGGGGAAAATTTATTTTGGGGAAAATGAATCCAGTAATGGGGAAAAATCCTGATTTTGGGGAAAATGAACCAAGCGCGGAGTGGAAATAGAAGATTTTGAAAAAAAATGAAATCAGTTTGGAGGGGACAACCTGATTTGTGTGAAAATGTACCCAGTTTTGGGGGTTAATAGGGATTTTGTGGAAAATGAACCTAGTTTTGGAGGAAAAAATGTTGATTATGCGGAAAATGAACCCAGTTTTGGGGGGAAAATCCATTTTTAAGGAAAATGAACCCAGTAATCGGGTAAAAAAACCCGAATTTTTGGGAAAATCAACAGTTTTAGTGGGGGAGGAAACCAACTTGTAGGGAAATGAAGCGAGTTTTGCTCGAAAAAAAACCGACTTTGGGGAAAATCAACCCAGATTGGGAGGAAAAAATCCGATTTTGGGGAAAATGAACCCAGTTGTTGGGGAAAAAAACCGATTTTGGGGAAATGAACACAGTTTTTGGGGAAAAAAAACCCGATTTTGGGGAAATGAACCCAGTAATGGGGAAAAATCTGATTTTGGGGAAAATGAACACAGTGTGGAGGGAAAAACTTGATTTGTGTTAAAATGCACCCAGCTTTTTGGGGAAAAAAGGATTTTGGGGAAAATGAACACAGTTTGGGAGGAAAGAAGCTGATTATGGGGAAAATGAAACCAGTTTGGGGGGGAAAAAAACATTTTTGATGAAAATGAACCCAGTTCTGGAGGAAAAAAAAAGATTTTCGGGAAATAAAGCCAGTAACTGGTACAAAAATCCATATGTTGGGGAAAATGAACTCAATTTGGTGGGGAAAACCAGATATGCAGGGAAATAAACCCAGTTTTGGTTGAAAAAACATATTGTGGGGAAAATGAACTCAGTTTTTTTTGGGAAAATTTATTTTGGGGAAAATGAACACAGTAATGGGGAAAAATCCTGATTTTGGGGAAAATGAACCAAGTGCGGAGTGGAAATAAAAGATTTTGAGGAAAGTGAAATCAGTTTGGAGGGGACAACCTGATTTGTGTGAAAATGTACCCAGTTTTGGGGGTTAATAGGGATTTTGTGGAAAATGAACCTAGTTTTGGAGGAAAAAATGTTGATTATGCGAAAAATGAACCCAGTTTTTGGGGAAAAAATCCGATTTTGGGGAAATGAACCCAGTAATGGGGAAAAAAACTGATTTTTGGGGAAAATTAACCCTGTTTGGAGGGGAAAACTTGATTTGTGTGAAAGTGCACCCAGTGTTTTGAAGAAAAAAAGAATTTTGGGGGAAATGAACCCAGTTTGGAAGGATAGACTCTGATTATGGGGAAAATGAACCCAGTTTGGGGGGGGGGGAAATATTTTGTGGAAATAAAGCCATTAATTGGGTAAAAAACCCGGATTATGGGGAAAATGAACCCAGTTTGGTGGGGAAAACCCAATTTGTAGTGAAATGAACCCAGTTTTGTTGAAAAAAATATATTTTGGGGAAAATGAAACCAGTTTTAGGGGAAAAAATGATTTTGGTGAAAATGAAACCAGTAATGGTTAAAAAAAACCCTGATTTTGGGGAAAATGAACCCAGTGTGGAGTGGAAATATAAGATTTTGGGGAAAATGTACACTGTTTGGAGGGGAAAACCTGATTTGTGTGGAGATGCAGCCAGGTTTTGGGGGGAAAAAAAGGATTTTGGGCAAAATGACCCAGTAATTGGGTAAAAAATCCGAATTTTGGGGAAAACGAAAACAGTTTGGTTGGGAAAAACCAGCTTGTAGGGAAATGAACCGAGTTTGGGAGGAAAAACCTGACTTTGGGGAAATGAACCCAGTTTGGGAGGAGAAAAACCTATTTTGGGGAAAACGAACCCAGTGTGGAGTAGAAATAGAAGGTTTGGGGGAAAATGAAATAAGTTTGGAGGGGAAAACCTGATTTGTGTGAAAATGTACCCAGTTTTGGGGGTTAATAGGGATTTTGGGGAAAATGAACCTAGTTTCGGAGGAAAAAATGCTGATTATGCGGAAAATGAACACAGTTTTGGGGGAAAAACCCATTTTTAAGGAAAATGAACCCCCAGTTTTGGGGAAAAAAAATATTTTGGGGAAAATGAACCCAGTAATCGGGTAAAAAACCTGAATTTTTGGGAAAATCAACAGATTTTGTGGGGGAGGAAACCAACTTGTAGGGAAATCAACCGAGTTTTGCTCGAAAAAAACGACTTTGGGGAAAATCAACGAAGTTTGGGAGGAAAAAATCCGATTTTCGGAAAAAATGAATCCAGTTTTTGGGGAAAAAACCCGATTTTGGGGAAATGAACCCAGTAATGGGGAAAAAACCTGATTTTGGGGAAAATGAACACAGTTTGGAGGGAAAAACTTGATTTGTGTTAAAACGCACCCAGCTTTTTGGGGAAAAAGGGATTTTGGGGAAAATGAACACAGTTTGGGAGGAAAGAAGCTGATTATGAGGAAAATGAAACCAGTTTTGGGGGAAAAAACATTTTTGATGAAAATGAACCCAGTTTTGAAGGAAAAAAAAAAGATTTTGGGGAAATAAAGCCAGTAACTGGTTCAAAAATCCATATGTTGGGGAAAATGAACTCAATTTGGTGGGGAAAACCAGATATGCAGGGAATTAAACCCAGTTTTGGTTGGAAAAACATATTTTGGGGAAAATGAACCCAGTTTTGGGGGGGAAATCCATTTTTAAGGAAAATGAACCCCTAGTTTTGGGGAAAAAAATTTTTTTGGGGAAAATGAACCCAGTAATCGGGTAAAAAATCCGAATTTTTGGGAAAATCAACAGATTTTGTGGGGGAGGAAACCAACTTGTAGGGAAATGAAGCGAGTTTTGCTCGAAAAAAAACCGACTTTGGGGAAAATCAACGCAGTTTAGGAGGAAAAAATCCGATTTTGGGGAAAATGAACCCAGTTTTTGGGGAAAAAACCCGATTTTGGGGAAATGAACCCAGTTTTTGGGGAAAAAAAACCGATTTTGGGGAAATGAACCCAGTAATGGGGAAAAATCTGATTTTGGGGAAAATGAACACAGTGTGGAGGGAAAAACTTGATTTGTGTTAAAATGCACCCAGCTTTTTGGGGAAAAAAGGATTTTGGGGAAAATGAACACAGTTTGGGAGGAAAGAAGCTGATTATGGGGAAAATGAAACCAGTTTGGGGGGGAAAAAAACATTTTTGATGAAAATGAACCCAGTTCTGGAGGAAAAAAAAAGATTTTGGGGAAATAAAGCCAGTAACTGGTACAAAAATCCATATGTTGGGGAAAATGAACTCAATTTGGTGGGGAAAACCAGATATGCAGGGAAATAAACCCAGTTTTGGTTGAAAAAACATATTGTGGGGAAAATGAACCCAGTTTTTTTTGGGAAAATTTATTTTGGGGAAAATGAACACAGTAATGGGGAAAAATCCTGATTTTGGGGAAAATGAACCAAGTGCAGAGTGGAAATAAAAGGTTTTGAGGAAAGTGAAATCAGTTTGGAGGGGACAACCTGATTTGTGTGAAAATGTACCCAGTTTTGGGGGTTAATAGGGATTTTGTGGAAAATGAACCTAGTTTTGGAGGAAAAAATGTTGATTATGCGAAAAATGAACCCAGTTTTGGGGGGAAAATCCATTTTTAAGGAAAATGAACCCAGTTTTGGGGAAAAAAAATATTTTGGGGAAAATGAAGCCAGTAATCGGGTAAAAACCCCGAATTTTTGGGAAAATGAACAGAGCTTGGGAGGGGGAAAACAACTTGTAGGGAAATGAACCCAGTTTTGCTCGAAAAAAAAAGACTTTGGGGAAAATCAACGCAGTTTGGGAGGAAAAAATCCGATTTTGGGGAAAATGAACCCAGTTTTTGGGGAAAAAACCCGATTTTGGGGAAATGAACCCAGTAATGGGGAAAAAAACTGATTTTTGGGGAAAATTAACCCTGTTTGGAGGGGAAAACTTGATTTGTGTGAAAGTGCACCCAGTGTTTTGAAGAAAAAAAGAATTTTGCGGAAAATGAACCCAGTTTGGAAGGATAGACTCTGATTATGGGGAAAATGAACCCAGTTTGGGGGGGGGGGGAAATATTTTGTGGAAATAAAGCCATTAATTGGGTAAAAAACCCGGATTTTGGGGAAAATGAACCCAGTTTGGTGGGGAAAACCCAATTTGTAGTGAAATAAACCCAGTTTTGTTGAAAAAAATATATTTTGGGGAAAATGAAACCAGTTTTAGGGGAAAAAATGATTTTGGTGAAAATGAAACCAGTAATGGTTAAAAAAAACCCTGATTTTGGGGAAAATGAACCCAGTGTGGAGTGGAAATATAAGATTTTGGGGAAAATGTACACTGTTTGGAGGGGAAAACCTGATTTGTGTGGAGATGCAGCCAGGTTTTGGGGGGAAAAAAAGGATTTTGGGCAAAATGACCCAGTAATTGGGTAAAAAATCCGAATTTTGGGGAAAACGAAAACAGTTTGGAGGGGAAAAACCAGCTTGTAGGGAAATGAACCGAGTTTGGGAGGAAAAACCTGACTTTGGGGAAATGAACCCAGTTTGGGAGGAGAAAAACCTATTTTGGGGAAAACGAACCCAGTGTGGAGTAGAAATAGAAGGTTTGGGGGAAAATGAAATAAGTTTGGAGGGGAAAACCTGATTTGTGTGAAAATGTACCCAGTTTTGGGGGTTAATAGGGATTTTGGGGAAAATGAACCTAGTTTCGGAGGAAAAAATGCTGATTATGCGGAAAATGAACACAGTTTTGGGGGAAAAACCCATTTTTAAGGAAAATGAACCCCCAGTTTTGGGGAAAAAAATTTTTTTGGGGAAAATGAAGCCAGTAATCGGGTAAAAAACCCGAATTTTTGGGAAAATCAACAGATTTTGTGGGGGAGGAAACCAACTTGTAGGGAAATCAACCGAGTTTTGCTCGAAAAAAACGACTTTGGGGAAAATCAACGAAGTTTGGGAGGAAAAAATCCGATTTTGGGGAAAATGAATCCAGTTTTTGGGGAAAAAACCCGATTTTGGGGAAATGAACCCAGTAATGGGGAAAAAACCTGATTTTGGGGAAAATGAACACAGTTTGGAGGGAAAAACTTGATTTGTGTTAAAATGCACCCAGCTTTTTGGGGAAAAAGGGATTTTGGGGAAAATGAACACAGTTTGGGAGGAAAGAAGCTGATTATGAGGAAAATGAAACCAGTTTTGGGGGAAAAAACATTTTTGATGAAAATGAACCCAGTTTTGAAGGAAAAAAAAAAGATTTTGGGGAAATAAAGCCAGTAACTGGTTCAAAAATCCATATGTTGGGGAAAATGAACTCAATTTGGTGGGGAAAACCAGATATGCAGGGAATTAAACCCAGTTTTGGTTGGAAAAACATATTTTGGGGAAAATGAACCCAGTTTTGGGGGGGAAATCCATTTTTAAGGAAAATGAACCCCCAGTTTTGGGGAAAAAATTTTTTTGGGGAAAATGAACCCAGTAATCGGGTAAAAAACCCGAATTTTTGGGAAAATCAACAGATTTTGTGGGGGAGGAAACCAACTTGTAGGGAAATCAACCGAGTTTTGCTCGAAAAAAATGACTTTGGGGAAAATCAACGCAGTTTGGGAGGAAAAAATCCGATTTTGGGGAAAATGAACCCAGTTTTTGGGGAAAAAACCCGATTTTGGGGAAATGAACCCAGTAATGGGGAAAAAACCTGATTTTGGGGAAAATGAACACAGTTTGGAGGGAAAAACTTGATTTGTGTTAAAATGCACCCAGGTTTTTGGGGAAAAAGGGATTTTGGGGAAAATGAACACAGTTTGGGAGGAAAGAAGCTGATTATGAGGAAAATGAAACCAGTTTGGGGGGAAAAAACATTTTTGATGAAAATGAACCCAGTTTTGAAGGAAAAAAAAAGATTTTGGGGAAATAAAGCCAGTAACTGGTTCAAAAATCCATATGTTGGGGAAAATGAACTCAATTTGGTGGGGAAAACCACATATGCAGGGAATTAAACCCAGTTTTGGTTGGAAAAACATATTTTGGGGAAAATGAACCCAGTTTTTTGGGGGAAAATTTATTTTGGGGAAAATGAACCCAGTAATGGGGAAAAATCCTGATTTTGGGGAAAATGAACCAAGTGCGGAGTGGAAATAGAAGATTTTGAAAAAAAATGAAATCAGTTTGGAGGGGACAACCTGATTTGTGTGAAAATGTACCCAGTTTTGGGGGTTAATAGGGATTTTGTGGAAAATGAACCTAGTTTTGGAGGAAAAAATGTTGATTATGCGGAAAATGAACACAGTTTTGGGGGGAAAATCCATTTTTAAGGAAAATGAACCCAGTAATCGGGTAAAAAAACCCGAATTTTTGGGAAAATCAACAGTTTTAGTGGGGGAGGAAACAAACTTGTAGGGAAATGAAGCGAGTTTTGCTCAAAAAAAACCGACTTTGGGGAAAATCAACCCAGATTGGGAGGAAAAAATACGATTTTGGGGAAAATGAACCCAGTTTTTGGGGAAAAAAACCGATTTTGGGGAAATGAACCCAGTTTTTGGGGAAAAAAAACCGGTTTTGGGGAAATGAACCCAGTAATGGGGAAAAATCTGATTTTGGGGAAAATGAACACAGTGTGGAGGGAAAAACTTGATTTGTGTTAAAATGCACCCAGCTTTTTGGGGAAAAAAGGATTTTGGGGAAAATGAACACAGTTTGGGAGGAAAGAAGCTGATTATGAGGAAAATGAAACCAGTTTGGGGGGAAAAAAAACATTTTTGATGAAAATGAACCCAGTGCTGGAGGAAAAAAAAAGATTTTCGGGAAATAAAGCCAGTAACTGGTACAAAAATCCATATGTTGGGGAAAATGAACTCAATTTGGTGGGGAAAACCAGATATGCAGGGAAATAAACCCAGTTTTGGTTGAAAAAACATATTGTGGGGAAAATGAACCCAGTTTTTTTTGGGAAAATTTATTTTGGGGAAAATGAACACAGTAATGGGGAAAAATCCTGATTTTGGGGAAAATGAACCAAGTGCGGAGTGGAAATAAAAGATTTTGAGGAAAGTGAAATCAGTTTGGAGGGGACAACCTGATTTGTGTGAAAATGTACCCAGTTTTGGGGGTTAATAGGGATTTTGTGGAAAATGAACCTAGTTTTGGAGGAAAAAATGTTGATTATGCGAAAAATGAACCCAGTTTTGGGGGGGAAATCCATTTTTAAGGAAAATGAACCCAGTTTTGGGGAAAAAAAATATTTTGGGGAAAATGAAGCCAGTAATCGGGTAAAAACCCCGAATTTTTGGGAAAATGAACAGAGCTTGGGAGGGGGAAAACAACTTGTAGGGAAATGAACCCAGTTTTGCTCGAAAAAAAAAGACTTTGGGGAAAATCAACGCAGTTTGGGAGGAAAAAATCCGATTTTGGGGAAAATGAACCCAGTTTTTGGGGAAAAAACCCGATTTTGGGGAAATGAACCCAGTAATGGGGAAAAAACCTGATTTTTGGGGAAAATTAACCCTGTTTGGAGTGGAAAACTTGATTTGTGTGAAAGTGCACCCAGTGTTTTGAAGAAAAAAAGAATTTTGGGGGAAATGAATCCAGTTTGGAAGGATAGACTCTGATTATGGGGAAAATGAACCCAGTTTGGGGGGGGGGGGAAATATTTTGTGGAAATAAAGCCATTAATTGGGTAAAAAACCCGGATTTGGGGGAAAATGAACCCAGTTTGGTGGGGAAAACCCAATTTGTAGTGAAATAAACCTCGTTTTGTTGAAAAAAATATATTTTGGGGAAAATGAAACCAGTTTTAGGGGAAAAAATGATTTTGGTGAAAATGAAACCAGTAATGGTTAAAAAAAACCCTGATTTTGGGGAAAATGAACCCAGTGTGGAGTGGAAATATAAGATTTTGGGGAAAATGTACACTGTTTGGAGGGGAAAACCTGATTTGTGTGGAGATGCAGCCAGGTTTTGGGGGGAAAAAAAGGATTTTGGGCAAAATGACCCATTAATTGGGTAAAAAATCCGAATTTTGGGGAAAACGAAAACAGTTTGGAGGGGAAAAACCAGCTTGTAGGGAAATGAACCGAGTTTGGGAGGAAAAACCTGACTTTGGGGAAATGAACCCAGTTTGGGAGGAGAAAAACCTATTTTGGGGAAAACGAACCCAGTGTGGAGTAGAAATAGAAGGTTTGGGGGAAAATGAAATAAGTTTGGAGGGGAAAACCTGATTTGTGTGAAAATGTACCCAGTTTTGGGGGTTAATAGGGATTTTGGGGAAAATTAACCTAGTTTCGGAGGAAAAAATGCTGATTATGCGGAAAATGAACACAGTTTTGGGGGAAAAACCCATTTTTAAGGAAAATGAACCCCCAGTTTTGGGGAAAAAAATTATTTTGGGGAAAATGAAGCCAGTAATCGGGTAAAAAACCCGAATTTTTGGGAAAATCAACAGATTTTGTGGGGGAGGAAACCAACTTGTAGGGAAATCAACCGAGTTTTGCTCGAAAAAAAACGACTTTGGGGAAAATCAACGAAGTTTGGGAGGAAAAAATCCGATTTTGGGGAAAATGAATCCAGTTTTTGGGGAAAAAACCCGATTTTGGGGAAATGAACCCAGTAATGGGGAAAAAACCTGATTTTGGGGAAAATGAACACAGTTTGGAGGGAAAAACTTGATTTGTGTTAAAACGCACCCAGCTTTTTGGGGAAAAAGGGATTTTGGGGAAAATGAACACAGTTTGGGAGGAAAGAAGCTGATTATGAGGAAAATGAAACCAGTTTTGGGGGAAAAAACATTTTTGATGAAAATGAACCCAGTTTTGAAGGAAAAAAAAAAAAGATTTTGGGGAAATAAAGCCAGTAACTGGTTCAAAAATCCATATGTTGGGGAAAATGAACTCAATTTGGTGGGGAAAACCAGATATGCAGGGAATTAAACCCAGTTTTGGTTGGAAAAACATATTTTGGGGAAAATGAACCCAGTTTTGGGGGGGAAATCCATTTTTAAGGAAAATGAACCCCCAGTTTTGGGGAAAAAAATTTTTTTGGGGAAAATGAACCCAGTAATCGGGTAAAAAACCCGAATTTTTGGGAAAATCAACAGATTTTGTGGGGGAGGAAACCAACTTGTAGGGAAATCAACCGAGTTTTGCTCGAAAAAAATGACTTTGGGGAAAATCAACGCAGTTTGGGAGGAAAAAATCCGATTTTGGGGAAAATGAACCCAGTTTTTGGGGAAAAAACCCGATTTTGGGGAAATGAACCCAGTAATGGGGAAAAAACCTGATTTTGGGGAAAATGAACACAGTTTGGAGGGAAAAACTTGATTTGTGTTAAAATGCACTCAGCTTTTTGGGGAAAAAGGGATTTTGGGGAAAATGAACACAGTTTGGGAGGAAAGAAGCTGATTATGAGGAAAATGAAACCAGTTTGGGGGGAAAAAACATTTTTGATGAAAATGAATCCAGTTTTGAAGGAAAAAAAAAGATTTTGGGGAAATAAAGCCAGTAACTGGTTCAAAAATCCATATGTTGGGGAAAATGAACTCAATTTGGTGGGGAAAACCACATATGCAGGGAATTAAACCCAGTTTTGGTTGGAAAAACATATTTTGGGGAAAATGAACCCAGTTTTTTGGGGGAAAATTTATTTTGGGGAAAATGAATCCAGTAATGGGGAAAAATCCTGATTTTGGGGAAAATGAACCAAGCGCGGAGTGGAAATAGAAGATTTTGAAAAAAAATGAAATCAGTTTGGAGGGGACAACCTGATTTGTGTGAAAATGTACCCAGTTTTGGGGGTTAATAGGGATTTTGTGGAAAATGAACCTAGTTTTGGAGGAAAAAATGTTGATTATGCGGAAAATGAACCCAGTTTTGGGGGGAAAATCCATTTTTAAGGAAAATGAACCCAGTAATCGGGTAAAAAAACCCGAATTTTTGGGAAAATCAACAGTTTTAGTGGGGGAGGAAACCAACTTGTAGGGAAATGAAGCGAGTTTTGCTCGAAAAAAAACCGACTTTGGGGAAAATCAACCCAGATTGGGAGGAAAAAATCCGATTTTGGGGAAAATGAACCCAGTTGTTGGGGAAAAAAACCGATTTTGGGGAAATGAACACAGTTTTTGGGGAAAAAAAACCCGATTTTGGGGAAATGAACCCAGTAATGGGGAAAAATCTGATTTTGGGGAAAATGAACACAGTGTGGAGGGAAAAACTTGATTTGTGTTAAAATGCACCCAGCTTTTTGGGGAAAAAAGGATTTTGGGGAAAATGAACACAGTTTGGGAGGAAAGAAGCTGATTATGGGGAAAATGAAACCAGTTTGGGGGGGAAAAAAACATTTTTGATGAAAATGAACCCAGTTCTGGAGGAAAAAAAAAGATTTTCGGGAAATAAAGCCAGTAACTGGTACAAAAATCCATATGTTGGGGAAAATGAACTCAATTTGGTGGGGAAAACCAGATATGCAGGGAAATAAACCCAGTTTTGGTTGAAAAAACATATTGTGGGGAAAATGAACTCAGTTTTTTTTGGGAAAATTTATTTTGGGGAAAATGAACACAGTAATGGGGAAAAATCCTGATTTTGGGGAAAATGAACCAAGTGCGGAGTGGAAATAAAAGATTTTGAGGAAAGTGAAATCAGTTTGGAGGGGACAACCTGATTTGTGTGAAAATGTACCCAGTTTTGGGGGTTAATAGGGATTTTGTGGAAAATGAACCTAGTTTTGGAGGAAAAAATGTTGATTATGCGAAAAATGAACCCAGTTTTTGGGGAAAAAATCCGATTTTGGGGAAATGAACCCAGTAATGGGGAAAAAACCTGATTTTTGGGGAAAATTAACCCTGTTTGGAGGGGAAAACTTGATTTGTGTGAAAGTGCACCCAGTGTTTTGAAGAAAAAAAGAATTTTGGGGGAAATGAACCCAGTTTGGAAGGATAGACTCTGATTATGGGGAAAATGAACCCAGTTTGGGGGGGGGGGAAATATTTTGTGGAAATAAAGCCATTAATTGGGTAAAAAACCCGGATTATGGGGAAAATGAACCCAGTTTGGTGGGGAAAACCCAATTTGTAGTGAAATGAACCCAGTTTTGTTGAAAAAAATATATTTTGGGGAAAATGAAACCAGTTTTAGGGGAAAAAATGATTTTGGTGAAAATGAAACCAGTAATGGTTAAAAAAAACCCTGATTTTGGGGAAAATGAACCCAGTGTGGAGTGGAAATATAAGATTTTGGGGAAAATGTACACTGTTTGGAGGGGAAAACCTGATTTGTGTGGAGATGCAGCCAGGTTTTGGGGGGAAAAAAAGGATTTTGGGCAAAATGACCCAGTAATTGGGTAAAAAATCCGAATTTTGGGGAAAACGAAAACAGTTTGGTTGGGAAAAACCAGCTTGTAGGGAAATGAACCGAGTTTGGGAGGAAAAACCTGACTTTGGGGAAATGAACCCAGTTTGGGAGGAGAAAAACCTATTTTGGGGAAAACGAACCCAGTGTGGAGTAGAAATAGAAGGTTTGGGGGAAAATGAAATAAGTTTGGAGGGGAAAACCTGATTTGTGTGAAAATGTACCCAGTTTTGGGGGTTAATAGGGATTTTGGGGAAAATGAACCTAGTTTCGGAGGAAAAAATGCTGATTATGCGGAAAATGAACACAGTTTTGGGGGAAAAACCCATTTTTAAGGAAAATGAACCCCCAGTTTTGGGGAAAAAAAATATTTTGGGGAAAATGAACCCAGTAATCGGGTAAAAAACCTGAATTTTTGGGAAAATCAACAGATTTTGTGGGGGAGGAAACCAACTTGTAGGGAAATCAACCGAGTTTTGCTCGAAAAAAACGACTTTGGGGAAAATCAACGAAGTTTGGGAGGAAAAAATCCGATTTTCGGAAAAAATGAATCCAGTTTTTGGGGAAAAAACCCGATTTTGGGGAAATGAACCCAGTAATGGGGAAAAAACCTGATTTTGGGGAAAATGAACACAGTTTGGAGGGAAAAACTTGATTTGTGTTAAAACGCACCCAGCTTTTTGGGGAAAAAGGGATTTTGGGGAAAATGAACACAGTTTGGGAGGAAAGAAGCTGATTATGAGGAAAATGAAACCAGTTTTGGGGGAAAAAACATTTTTGATGAAAATGAACCCAGTTTTGAAGGAAAAAAAAAAGATTTTGGGGAAATAAAGCCAGTAACTGGTTCAAAAATCCATATGTTGGGGAAAATGAACTCAATTTGGTGGGGAAAACCAGATATGCAGGGAATTAAACCCAGTTTTGGTTGGAAAAACATATTTTGGGGAAAATGAACCCAGTTTTGGGGGGGAAATCCATTTTTAAGGAAAATGAACCCCTAGTTTTGGGGAAAAAAATTTTTTTGGGGAAAATGAACCCAGTAATCGGGTAAAAAATCCGAATTTTTGGGAAAATCAACAGATTTTGTGGGGGAGGAAACCAACTTGTAGGGAAATGAAGCGAGTTTTGCTCGAAAAAAAACCGACTTTGGGGAAAATCAACGCAGTTTAGGAGGAAAAAATCCGATTTTGGGGAAAATGAACCCAGTTTTTGGGGAAAAAACCCGATTTTGGGGAAATGAACCCAGTTTTTGGGGAAAAAAAACCGATTTTGGGGAAATGAACCCAGTAATGGGGAAAAATCTGATTTTGGGGAAAATGAACACAGTGTGGAGGGAAAAACTTGATTTGTGTTAAAATGCACCCAGCTTTTTGGGGAAAAAAGGATTTTGGGGAAAATGAACACAGTTTGGGAGGAAAGAAGCTGATTATGGGGAAAATGAAACCAGTTTGGGGGGGAAAAAAACATTTTTGATGAAAATGAACCCAGTTCTGGAGGAAAAAAAAAGATTTTGGGGAAATAAAGCCAGTAACTGGTACAAAAATCCATATGTTGGGGAAAATGAACTCAATTTGGTGGGGAAAACCAGATATGCAGGGAAATAAACCCAGTTTTGGTTGAAAAAACATATTGTGGGGAAAATGAACCCAGTTTTTTTTGGGAAAATTTATTTTGGGGAAAATGAACACAGTAATGGGGAAAAATCCTGATTTTGGGGAAAATGAACCAAGTGCAGAGTGGAAATAAAAGGTTTTGAGGAAAGTGAAATCAGTTTGGAGGGGACAACCTGATTTGTGTGAAAATGTACCCAGTTTTGGGGGTTAATAGGGATTTTGTGGAAAATGAACCTAGTTTTGGAGGAAAAAATGTTGATTATGCGAAAAATGAACCCAGTTTTGGGGGGAAAATCCATTTTTAAGGAAAATGAACCCAGTTTTGGGGAAAAAAAATATTTTGGGGAAAATGAAGCCAGTAATCGGGTAAAAACCCCGAATTTTTGGGAAAATGAACAGAGCTTGGGAGGGGGAAAACAACTTGTAGGGAAATGAACCCAGTTTTGCTCGAAAAAAAAAGACTTTGGGGAAAATCAACGCAGTTTGGGAGGAAAAAATCCGATTTTGGGGAAAATGAACCCAGTTTTTGGGGAAAAAACCCGATTTTGGGGAAATGAACCCAGTAATGGGGAAAAAAACTGATTTTTGGGGAAAATTAACCCTGTTTGGAGGGGAAAACTTGATTTGTGTGAAAGTGCACCCAGTGTTTTGAAGAAAAAAAGAATTTTGCGGAAAATGAACCCAGTTTGGAAGGATAGACTCTGATTATGGGGAAAATGAACCCAGTTTGGGGGGGGGGGGAAATATTTTGTGGAAATAAAGCCATTAATTGGGTAAAAAACCCGGATTTTGGGGAAAATGAACCCAGTTTGGTGGGGAAAACCCAATTTGTAGTGAAATAAACCCAGTTTTGTTGAAAAAAATATATTTTGGGGAAAATGAAACCAGTTTTAGGGGAAAAAATGATTTTGGTGAAAATGAAACCAGTAATGGTTAAAAAAAACCCTGATTTTGGGGAAAATGAACCCAGTGTGGAGTGGAAATATAAGATTTTGGGGAAAATGTACACTGTTTGGAGGGGAAAACCTGATTTGTGTGGAGATGCAGCCAGGTTTTGGGGGGAAAAAAAGGATTTTGGGCAAAATGACCCAGTAATTGGGTAAAAAATCCGAATTTTGGGGAAAACGAAAACAGTTTGGAGGGGAAAAACCAGCTTGTAGGGAAATGAACCGAGTTTGGGAGGAAAAACCTGACTTTGGGGAAATGAACCCAGTTTGGGAGGAGAAAAACCTATTTTGGGGAAAACGAACCCAGTGTGGAGTAGAAATAGAAGGTTTGGGGGAAAATGAAATAAGTTTGGAGGGGAAAACCTGATTTGTGTGAAAATGTACCCAGTTTTGGGGGTTAATAGGGATTTTGGGGAAAATGAACCTAGTTTCGGAGGAAAAAATGCTGATTATGCGGAAAATGAACACAGTTTTGGGGGAAAAACCCATTTTTAAGGAAAATGAACCCCCAGTTTTGGGGAAAAAAATTTTTTTGGGGAAAATGAAGCCAGTAATCGGGTAAAAAACCCGAATTTTTGGGAAAATCAACAGATTTTGTGGGGGAGGAAACCAACTTGTAGGGAAATCAACCTAGTTTTGCTCGAAAAAAACGACTTTGGGGAAAATCAACGAAGTTTGGGAGGAAAAAATCCGATTTTGGGGAAAATGAATCCAGTTTTTGGGGAAAAAACCCGATTTTGGGGAAATGAACCCAGTAATGGGGAAAAAACCTGATTTTGGGGAAAATGAACACAGTTTGGAGGGAAAAACTTGATTTGTGTTAAAATGCACCCAGCTTTTTGGGGAAAAAGGGATTTTGGGGAAAATGAACACAGTTTGGGAGGAAAGAAGCTGATTATGAGGAAAATGAAACCAGTTTTGGGGGAAAAAACATTTTTGATGAAAATGAACCCAGTTTTGAAGGAAAAAAAAAAGATTTTGGGGAAATAAAGCCAGTAACTGGTTCAAAAATCCATATGTTGGGGAAAATGAACTCAATTTGGTGGGGAAAACCAGATATGCAGGGAATTAAACCCAGTTTTGGTTGGAAAAACATATTTTGGGGAAAATGAACCCAGTTTTGGGGGGGAAATCCATTTTTAAGGAAAATGAACCCCCAGTTTTGGGGAAAAAATTTTTTTGGGGAAAATGAACCCAGTAATCGGGTAAAAAACCCGAATTTTTGGGAAAATCAACAGATTTTGTGGGGGAGGAAACCAACTTGTAGGGAAATCAACCGAGTTTTGCTCGAAAAAAATGACTTTGGGGAAAATCAACGCAGTTTGGGAGGAAAAAATCCGATTTTGGGGAAAATGAACCCAGTTTTTGGGGAAAAAACCCGATTTTGGGGAAATGAACCCAGTAATGGGGAAAAAACCTGATTTTGGGGAAAATGAACACAGTTTGGAGGGAAAAACTTGATTTGTGTTAAAATGCACCCAGGTTTTTGGGGAAAAAGGGATTTTGGGGAAAATGAACACAGTTTGGGAGGAAAGAAGCTGATTATGAGGAAAATGAAACCAGTTTGGGGGGAAAAAACATTTTTGATGAAAATGAACCCAGTTTTGAAGGAAAAAAAAAGATTTTGGGGAAATAAAGCCAGTAACTGGTTCAAAAATCCATATGTTGGGGAAAATGAACTCAATTTGGTGGGGAAAACCACATATGCAGGGAATTAAACCCAGTTTTGGTTGGAAAAACATATTTTGGGGAAAATGAACCCAGTTTTTTGGGGGAAAATTTATTTTGGGGAAAATGAACCCAGTAATGGGGAAAAATCCTGATTTTGGGGAAAATGAACCAAGTGCGGAGTGGAAATAGAAGATTTTGAAAAAAAATGAAATCAGTTTGGAGGGGACAACCTGATTTGTGTGAAAATGTACCCAGTTTTGGGGGTTAATAGGGATTTTGTGGAAAATGAACCTAGTTTTGGAGGAAAAAATGTTGATTATGCGGAAAATGAACACAGTTTTGGGGGGAAAATCCATTTTTAAGGAAAATGAACCCAGTAATCGGGTAAAAAAACCCGAATTTTTGGGAAAATCAACAGTTTTAGTGGGGGAGGAAACAAACTTGTAGGGAAATGAAGCGAGTTTTGCTCAAAAAAAACCGACTTTGGGGAAAATCAACCCAGATTGGGAGGAAAAAATACGATTTTGGGGAAAATGAACCCAGTTTTTGGGGAAAAAAACCGATTTTGGGGAAATGAACCCAGTTTTTGGGGAAAAAAAACCGGTTTTGGGGAAATGAACCCAGTAATGGGGAAAAATCTGATTTTGGGGAAAATGAACACAGTGTGGAGGGAAAAACTTGATTTGTGTTAAAATGCACCCAGCTTTTTGGGGAAAAAAGGATTTTGGGGAAAATGAACACAGTTTGGGAGGAAAGAAGCTGATTATGAGGAAAATGAAACCAGTTTGGGGGGAAAAAAAACATTTTTGATGAAAATGAACCCAGTGCTGGAGGAAAAAAAAAGATTTTCGGGAAATAAAGCCAGTAACTGGTACAAAAATCCATATGTTGGGGAAAATGAACTCAATTTGGTGGGGAAAACCAGATATGCAGGGAAATAAACCCAGTTTTGGTTGAAAAAACATATTGTGGGGAAAATGAACCCAGTTTTTTTTGGGAAAATTTATTTTGGGGAAAATGAACACAGTAATGGGGAAAAATCCTGATTTTGGGGAAAATGAACCAAGTGCGGAGTGGAAATAAAAGATTTTGAGGAAAGTGAAATCAGTTTGGAGGGGACAACCTGATTTGTGTGAAAATGTACCCAGTTTTGGGGGTTAATAGGGATTTTGTGGAAAATGAACCTAGTTTTGGAGGAAAAAATGTTGATTATGCGAAAAATGAACCCAGTTTTGGGGGGGAAATCCATTTTTAAGGAAAATGAACCCAGTTTTGGGGAAAAAAAATATTTTGGGGAAAATGAAGCCAGTAATCGGGTAAAAACCCCGAATTTTTGGGAAAATGAACAGAGCTTGGGAGGGGGAAAACAACTTGTAGGGAAATGAACCCAGTTTTGCTCGAAAAAAAAAGACTTTGGGGAAAATCAACGCAGTTTGGGAGGAAAAAATCCGATTTTGGGGAAAATGAACCCAGTTTTTGGGGAAAAAACCCGATTTTGGGGAAATGAACCCAGTAATGGGGAAAAAACCTGATTTTTGGGGAAAATTAACCCTGTTTGGAGTGGAAAACTTGATTTGTGTGAAAGTGCACCCAGTGTTTTGAAGAAAAAAAGAATTTTGGGGGAAATGAATCCAGTTTGGAAGGATAGACTCTGATTATGGGGAAAATGAACCCAGTTTGGGGGGGGGGGGAAATATTTTGTGGAAATAAAGCCATTAATTGGGTAAAAAACCCGGATTTGGGGGAAAATGAACCCAGTTTGGTGGGGAAAACCCAATTTGTAGTGAAATAAACCTCGTTTTGTTGAAAAAAATATATTTTGGGGAAAATGAAACCAGTTTTAGGGGAAAAAATGATTTTGGTGAAAATGAAACCAGTAATGGTTAAAAAAAACCCTGATTTTGGGGAAAATGAACCCAGTGTGGAGTGGAAATATAAGATTTTGGGGAAAATGTACACTGTTTGGAGGGGAAAACCTGATTTGTGTGGAGATGCAGCCAGGTTTTGGGGGGAAAAAAAGGATTTTGGGCAAAATGACCCAGTAATTGGGTAAAAAATCCGAATTTTGGGGAAAACGAAAACAGTTTGGAGGGGAAAAACCAGCTTGTAGGGAAATGAACCGAGTTTGGGAGGAAAAACCTGACTTTGGGGAAATGAACCCAGTTTGGGAGGAGAAAAACCTATTTTGGGGAAAACGAACCCAGTGTGGAGTAGAAATAGAAGGTTTGGGGGAAAATGAAATAAGTTTGGAGGGGAAAACCTGATTTGTGTGAAAATGTACCCAGTTTTGGGGGTTAATAGGGATTTTGGGGAAAATTAACCTAGTTTCGGAGGAAAAAATGCTGATTATGCGGAAAATGAACACAGTTTTGGGGGAAAAACCCATTTTTAAGGAAAATGAACCCCCAGTTTTGGGGAAAAAAATTATTTTGGGGAAAATGAAGCCAGTAATCGGGTAAAAAACCCGAATTTTTGGGAAAATCAACAGATTTTGTGGGGGAGGAAACCAACTTGTAGGGAAATCAACCGAGTTTTGCTCGAAAAAAAACGACTTTGGGGAAAATCAACGAAGTTTGGGAGGAAAAAATCCGATTTTGGGGAAAATGAATCCAGTTTTTGGGGAAAAAACCCGATTTTGGGGAAATGAACCCAGTAATGGGGAAAAAACCTGATTTTGGGGAAAATGAACACAGTTTGGAGGGAAAAACTTGATTTGTGTTAAAACGCACCCAGCTTTTTGGGGAAAAAGGGATTTTGGGGAAAATGAACACAGTTTGGGAGGAAAGAAGCTGATTATGAGGAAAATGAAACCAGTTTTGGGGGAAAAAACATTTTTGATGAAAATGAACCCAGTTTTGAAGGAAAAAAAAAAAAGATTTTGGGGAAATAAAGCCAGTAACTGGTTCAAAAATCCATATGTTGGGGAAAATGAACTCAATTTGGTGGGGAAAACCAGATATGCAGGGAATTAAACCCAGTTTTGGTTGGAAAAACATATTTTGGGGAAAATGAACCCAGTTTTGGGGGGGAAATCCATTTTTAAGGAAAATGAACCCCCAGTTTTGGGGAAAAAAATTTTTTTGGGGAAAATGAACCCAGTAATCGGGTAAAAAACCCGAATTTTTGGGAAAATCAACAAATTTTGTGGGGGAGGAAACCAACTTGTAGGGAAATCAACCGAGTTTTGCTCGAAAAAAATGACTTTGGGGAAAATCAACGCAGTTTGGGAGGAAAAAATCCGATTTTGGGGAAAATGAACCCAGTTTTTGGGGAAAAAACCCGATTTTGGGGAAATGAACCCAGTAATGGGGAAAAAACCTGATTTTGGGGAAAATGAACACAGTTTGGAGGGAAAAACTTGATTTGTGTTAAAATGCACCCAGCTTTTTGGGGAAAAAGGGATTTTGGGGAAAATGAACACAGTTTGGGAGGAAAGAAGCTGATTATGAGGAAAATGAACACAGTTTGGGGGGAAAAAACATTTTTGATGAAAATGAACCCAGTTTTGAAGGAAAAAAAAAAAAGATTTTGGGGAAATAAAGCCAGTAACTGGTTCAAAAATCCATATGTTGGGGAAAATGAACTCAATTTGGTGGGGAAAACCAGATATGCAGGGAATTAAAACCAGTTTTGGTTGGAAAAACATATTTTGGGGATAATGAACCCAGTTTTTTTGGGGAAAATTTATTTTGGGGAAAATGAACCCAGTAATGGGGAAAAACCCGAATTTTGGGGAAAATGAACCAAGCGCGGAGTGGAAATAGAAGATTTTGAAAAAAAATGAAATCAGTTCGGAGGGGACAACCTGATTTGTGTGAAAATGTACCCAGTTTTGGGGGTTAATAGGGATTTTGTGGAAAATGAACCTAGTTTTGGAGGAAAAAATGTTGATTATGCGGAAAATGAACCCAGTTTTAGGGGGAAAATCCATTTTTAAGGAAAATGAACCCAGTAATCGGGTAAAAAAACCCGAATTTTTGGGAAAATCAACAGTTTTAGTGGGGGAGGAAACCAACTTGTAGGGAAATGAAGCGAGTTTTGCTCGAAAAAAAACCGACTTTGGGGAAAATCAACCCAGATTGGGAGGAAAAAATCCGATTTTGGGGAAAATGAACCCAGTTTTTGGGGAAAAAAACCGATTTTGGGGAAATGAACCCAGTTTTTGGGGAAAAAAACCCGATTTTGGGGAAATGAACCCAGTAATGGGGAAAAATCTGATTTTGGGGAAAATGAACACAGTGTGGAGGGAAAAACTTGATTTGTGTTAAAATGCACCCAGCTTTTTGGGGAAAAAAGGATTTTGGGGAAAATGAACACAGTTTGGGAGGAAAGAATCTGATTATGAGGAAAATGAAACCAGTTTGGGGGGAAAAAAAACATTTTTGATGAAAATGAACCCAGTGCTGGAGGAAAAAAAAAGATTTTGGGGAAATAAAGCCAGTAACTGGTACAAAAATCCATATGTTGGGGAAAATGAACTCAATTTGGTGGGGAAAACCAGATATGCAGGGAAATAAACCCAGTTTTGGTTGAAAAAACATATTGTGGGGAAAATGAACCCAGTTTTTTGGGGAAAATTTATTTTGGGGAAAATGAACACAGTAATGGGGAAAAATCCTGATTTTGGGGAAAATGAACCAAGTGCGGAGTGGAAATAAAAGATTTTGAGGAAAGTGAAATCAGTTTGGAGGGGACAACCTGATTTGTGTGAAAATGTACCCAGTTTTGGGGGTTAATAGGGATTTTGTGGAAAATGAACCTAGTTTTGGAGGAAAAAATGTTGATTATGCGAAAAATGAACCCAGTTTTGGGGGGAAAATCCATTTTTAAGGAAAATGAACCCAGTTTTGGGGAAAAAAAATATTTTGGGGAAAATGAAGCCAGTAATCGGGTAAAAACCCCGAATTTTTGGGAAAATCAACAGATTTTGTGGGGGAGGAAACCAACTTGTAGGGAAATCAACCGAGTTTTGCTCGAAAAAAAACGACTTTGGGGAAAATCAACGAAGTTTGGGAGGAAAAAATCCGATTTTGGGGAAAATGAATCCAGTTTTTGGGGAAAAAACCCGATTTTGGGGAAATGAACCCAGTAATGGGGAAAAAACCTGATTTTGGGGAAAATGAACACAGTTTGGAGGGAAAAACTTGATTTGTGTTAAAACGCACCCAGCTTTTTGGGGAAAAAGGGATTTTGGGGAAAATGAACACAGTTTGGGAGGAAAGAAGCTGATTATGAGGAAAATGAAACCAGTTTTGGGGGAAAAAACATTTTTGATGAAAATGAACCCAGTTTTGAAGGAAAAAAAAAAAAGATTTTGGGGAAATAAAGCCAGTAACTGGTTCAAAAATCCATATGTTGGGGAAAATGAACTCAATTTGGTGGGGAAAACCAGATATGCAGGGAATTAAACCCAGTTTTGGTTGGAAAAACATATTTTGGGGAAAATGAACCCAGTTTTGGGGGGGAAATCCATTTTTAAGGAAAATGAACCCCCAGTTTTGGGGAAAAATATTTTTTGGGGAAAATGAACCCAGTAATCGGGTAAAAAACCCGAATTTTTGGGAAAATCAACAGATTTTGTGGGGGAGGAAACCAACTTGTAGGGAAATCAACCGAGTTTTGCTCGAAAAAAATGACTTTGGGGAAAATCAACGCAGTTTGGGAGGAAAAAATCCGATTTTGGGGAAAATGAACCCAGTTTTTGGGGAAAAAACCCGATTTTGGGGAAATGAACCCAGTAATGGGGAAAAAACCTGATTTTGGGGAAAATGAACACAGTTTGGAGGGAAAAACTTGATTTGTGTTAAAATGCACTCAGCTTTTTGGGGAAAAAGGGATTTTGGGGAAAATGAACACAGTTTCGGAGGAAAGAAGCTGATTATGAGGAAAATGAAACCAGTTTGGGGGGAAAAAAAACATTTTTGATGAAAATGAACCCAGTGCTGGAGGAAAAAAAAAGATTTTCGGGAAATAAAGCCAGTAACTGGTACAAAAATCCATATGTTGGGGAAAATGAACTCAATTTGGTGGGGAAAACCAGATATGCAGGGAAATAAACCCAGTTTTGGTTGAAAAAACATATTGTGGGGAAAATGAACCCAGTTTTTTTTGGGAAAATTTATTTTGGGGAAAATGAACACAGTAATGGGGAAAAATCCTGATTTTGGGGAAAATGAACCAAGTGCGGAGTGGAAATAAAAGATTTTGAGGAAAGTGAAATCAGTTTGGAGGGGACAACCTGATTTGTGTGAAAATGTACCCAGTTTTGGGGGTTAATAGGGATTTTGTGGAAAATGAACCTAGTTTTGGAGGAAAAAATGTTGATTATGCGAAAAATGAACCCAGTTTTGGGGGGAAAATCCATTTTTAAGGAAAATGAACCCAGTTTTGGGGAAAAAAAATATTTTGGGGAAAATGAAGCCAGTAATCGGGTAAAAACCCCGAATTTTTGGGAAAATGAACAGAGCTTGGGAGGGGGAAAACAACTTGTAGGGAAATGAACCCAGTTTTGCTCGAAAAAAAAAGACTTTGGGGAAAATCAACGCAGTTTGGGAGGAAAAAATCCGATTTTGGGGAAAATGAACCCAGTTTTTGGGGAAAAAACCCGATTTTGGGGAAATGAACCCAGTAATGGGGAAAAAACCTGATTTTTGGGGAAAATTAACCCTGTTTGGAGTGGAAAACTTGATTTGTGTGAAAGTGCACCCAGTGTTTTGAAGAAAAAAAGAATTTTGGGGGAAATGAACCCAGTTTGGAAGGATAGACTCTGATTATGGGGAAAATGAACCCAGTTTGGGGGGGGGGGGGAAATATTTTGTGGAAATAAAGCCATTAATTGGGTAAAAAACCCGGATTTGGGGGAAAATGAACCCAGTTTGGTGGGGAAAACCCAATTTGTAGTGAAATAAACCCAGTTTTGTTGAAAAAAATATATTTTGGGGAAAATGAAACCATTTTTAGGGGAAAAAATGATTTTGGTGAAAATGAAACCAGTAATGGTTAAAAAAAACCCTGATTTTGGGGAAAATGAACCCAGTGTGGAGTGGAAATATAAGATTTTGGGGAAAATGTACACTGTTTGGAGGGGAAAACCTGATTTGTGTGGAGATGCAGCCAGGTTTTGGGGGGAAAAAAAGGATTTTGGGCAAAATGACCCAGTAATTGGGTAAAAAATCCGAATTTTGGGGAAAACGAAAACAGTTTGGAGGGGAAAAACCAGCTTGTAGGGAAATGAACCGAGTTTGGGAGGAAAAACCTGACTTTGGGGAAATGAACCCAGTTTGGGAGGAGAAAAACCTATTTTGGGGAAAACGAACCCAGTGTGGAGTAGAAATAGAAGGTTTGGGGGAAAATGAAATAAGTTTGGAGGGGAAAACCTGATTTGTGTGAAAATGTACCCAGTTTTGGGGGTTAATAGGGATTTTGGGGAAAATTAACCTAGTTTCGGAGGAAAAAATGCTGATTATGCGGAAAATGAACACAGTTTTGGGGGAAAAACCCATTTTTAAGGAAAATGAACCCCCAGTTTTGGGGAAAAAAATTATTTTGGGGAAAATGAAGCCAGTAATCGGGTAAAAAACCCGAATTTTTGGGAAAATCAACAGATTTTGTGGGGGAGGAAACCAACTTGTAGGGAAATCAACCGAGTTTTGCTCGAAAAAAAACGACTTTGGGGAAAATCAACGAAGTTTGGGAGGAAAAAATCCGATTTTGGGGAAAATGAATCCAGTTTTTGGGGAAAAAACCCGATTTTGGGGAAATGAACCCAGTAATGGGGAAAAAACCTGATTTTGGGGAAAATGAACACAGTTTGGAGGGAAAAACTTGATTTGTGTTAAAACGCACCCAGCTTTTTGGGGAAAAAGGGATTTTGGGGAAAATGAACACAGTTTGGGAGGAAAGAAGCTGATTATGAGGAAAATGAAACCAGTTTTGGGGGAAAAAACATTTTTGATGAAAATGAACCCAGTTTTGAAGGAAAAAAAAAAAAGATTTTGGGGAAATAAAGCCAGTAACTGGTTCAAAAATCCATATGTTGGGGAAAATGAACTCAATTTGGTGGGGAAAACCAGATATGCAGGGAATTAAACCCAGTTTTGGTTGGAAAAACATATTTTGGGGAAAATGAACCCAGTTTTGGGGGGGAAATCCATTTTTAAGGAAAATGAACCCCCAGTTTTGGGGAAAAAATTTTTTTTGGGGAAAATGAACCCAGTAATCGGGTAAAAAACCCGAATTTTTGGGAAAATCAACAGATTTTGTGGGGGAGGAAACCAACTTGTAGGGAAATCAACCGAGTTTTGCTCGAAAAAAATGACTTTGGGGAAAATCAACGCAGTTTGGGAGGAAAAAATCCGATTTTGGGGAAAATGAACCCAGTTTTTGGGGAAAAAACCCGATTTTGGGGAAATGAACCCAGTAATGGGGAAAAAACCTGATTTTGGGGAAAATGAACACAGTTTGGAGGGAAAAACTTGATTTGTGTTAAAATGCACCCAGCTTTTTGGGGAAAAAGGGATTTTGGGGAAAATGAACACAGTTTGGGAGGAAAGAAGCTGATTATGAGGAAAATGAACACAGTTTGGGGGGAAAAAACATTTTTGATGAAAATGAACCCAGTTTTGAAGGAAAAAAAAAGATTTTGGGGAAATAAAGCCAGTAACTGGTTCAAAAATCCATATGTTGGGGAAAATGAACTCAATTTGGTGGGGAAAACCAGATATGCAGGGAATTAAAACCAGTTTTGGTTGGAAAAACATATTTTGGGGATAATGAACCCAGTTTTTTTGGGGAAAATTTATTTTGGGGAAAATGAACCCAGTAATGGGGAAAAACCCGAATTTTGGGGAAAATGAACCAAGCGCGGAGTGGAAATAGAAGATTTTGAAAAAAAATGAAATCTGTTCGGAGGGGACAACCTGATTTGTGTGAAAATGTACCCAGTTTTGGGGGTTAATAGGGATTTTGTGGAAAATGAACCTAGTTTTGGAGGAAAAAATGTTGATTATGCGGAAAATGAACCCAGTTTTAGGGGGAAAATCCATTTTTAAGGAAAATGAACCCAGTAATCGGGTAAAAAAACCCGAATTTTTGGGAAAATCAACAGTTTTAGTGGGGGAGGAAACCAACTTGTAGGGAAATGAAGCGAGTTTTGCTCGAAAAAAAACCGACTTTGGGGAAAATCAACCCAGATTGGGAGGAAAAAATCCGATTTTGGGGAAAATGAACCCAGTTTTTGGGGAAAAAAAACGATTTTGGGGAAATGAACCCAGTTTTTGGGGAAAAAAACCCGATTTTGGGGAAATGAACCCAGTAATGGGGAAAAATCTGATTTTGGGGAAAATGAACACAGTGTGGAGGGAAAAACTTGATTTGTGTTAAAATGCACCCAGCTTTTTGGGGAAAAAAGGATTTTGGGGAAAATGAACACAGTTTGGGAGGAAAGAAGCTGATTATGAGGAAAATGAAACCAGTTTGGGGGGAAAAAAAACATTTTTGATGAAAATGAACCCAGTGCTGGAGGAAAAAAAAAGATTTTCGGGAAATAAAGCCAGTAACTGGTACAAAAATCCATATGTTGGGGAAAATGAACTCAATTTGGTGGGGAAAACCAGATATGCAGGGAAATAAACCCAGTTTTGGTTGAAAAAACATATTGTGGGGAAAATGAACCCAGTTTTTTTGGGGAAAATTTATTTTGGGGAAAATGAACACAGTAATGGGGAAAAATCCTGATTTTGGGGAAAATGAACCAAGTGCGGAGTGGAAATAAAAGATTTTGAGGAAAGTGAAATCAGTTTGGAGGGGACAACCTGATTTGTGTGAAAATGTACCCAGTTTTGGGGGTTAATAGGGATTTTGTGGAAAATGAACCTAGTTTTGGAGGAAAAAATGTTGATTATGCGAAAAATGAACCCAGTTTTGGGGGGAAAATCCATTTTTAAGGAAAATGAACCCAGTTTTGGGGAAAAAAAATATTTTGGGGAAAATGAAGCCAGTAATCGGGTAAAAACCCCGAATTTTTGGGAAAATGAACAGAGCTTGGGAGGGGGAAAACAACTTGTAGGGAAATGAACCCAGTTTTGCTCGAAAAAAAAAGACTTTGGGGAAAATCAACGCAGTTTGGGAGGAAAAAATCCGATTTTGGGGAAAATGAACCCAGTTTTTGGGGAAAAAACCCGATTTTGGGGAAATGAACCCAGTAATGGGGAAAAAAACTGATTTTTGGGGAAAATTAACCCTGTTTGGAGGGGAAAACTTGATTTGTGCGAAAATGCACCCAGTGTTTTGAAGAAAAAAAGAATTTTGCGGAAAATGAACCCAGTTTGGAAGGATAGACTCTGATTATGGGGAAAATGAACCCAGTTTGGGGGGGGGGGAAATATTTTGTGGAAATAAAGCCATTAATTGGGTAAAAAACCCGGATTTGGGGGAAAATGAACCCAGTTTGGTGGGGAAAACCCAATTTGTAGTGAAATAAACCTCGTTTTGTTGAAAAAAATATATTTTGGGGAAAATGAAACCAGTTTTAGGGGAAAAAATGATTTTGGTGAAAATGAAACCAGTAATGGTTAAAAAAACCCTGATTTTGGGGAAAATGAACCCAGTGTGGAGTGGAAATATAAGATTTTGGGGGAAATGTACACTGTTTGGAGGGGAAAACCTGATTTGTGTGGAGATGCAGCCAGGTTTTGGGGGAAAAAAAAGGATTTTGGGCAAAATGACCCAGTAATTGGGTAAAAAATCCGAATTTTGGGGAAAACGAAAACAGTTTGGAGGGGAAAAACCAGCTTGTAGGGAAATGAACCGAGTTTGGGAGGAAAAACCTGACTTTGGGGAAATGAACCCAGTTTGGGAGGAGAAAAACCTATTTTGGGGAAAACGAACCCAGTGTGGAGTAGAAATAGAAGGTTTGGGGGAAAATGAAATAAGTTTGGAGGGGAAAACCTGATTTGTGTGAAAATGTACCCAGTTTTGGGGGTTAATAGGGATTTTGGGGAAAATGAACCTAGTTTTGGAGGAAAAAATGCTGATTATGCGGAAAATGAACACAGTTTTGGGGGAAAAACCCATTTTTAAGGAAAATGAACCCCCAGTTTTGGGGAAAAAAATTATTTTGGGGAAAATGAACCCAGTAATCGGGTAAAAAACCCGAATTTTTGGGAAAATCAACAGATTTTGTGGGGGAGGAAACCAACTTGTAGGGAAATCAACCGAGTTTTGCTCGAAAAAAATGACTTTGGGGAAAATCAATGAAGTTTGGGAGGAAAAAATCCGATTTTGGGGAAAACGAATCCAGTTTTTGGGGAAAAAACCCGATTTTGGGGAAATGAACCCAGTAATGGGGAAAAAACCTGATTTTGGGGAAAATGAACACAGTTTGGAGGGAAAAACTTGATTTGTGTTAAAACGCACCCAGCTTTTTGGGGAAAAAGGGATTTTGGGGAAAATGAACACAGTTTGGGAGGAAAGAAGCTGATTATGAGGAAAATGAAACCAGTTTGGGGGGAAAAAACATTTTTGATGAAAATGAACCCAGTTTTGAAGGAAAAAAAAAAAGATTTTGGGGAAATAAAGCCAGTAACTGGTTCAAAAATCCATATGTTGGGGAAAATGAACTCAATTTGGTGGGGAAAACCAGATATGCAGGGAATTAAACCCAGTTTTGGTTGGAAAAACATATTTTGGGGAAAATGAACCCAGTTTTGGGGGGGAAATCCATTTTTAAGGAAAATGAACCCCCAGTTTTGGGGAAAAAAATTTTTTTGGGGAAAATGAACCCAGTAATCGGGTAAAAAACCCGAATTTTTGGGAAAATCAACAGATTTTGTGGGGGAGGAAACCAACTTGTAGGGAAATCAACCGAGTTTTGCTCGAAAAAAATGACTTTGGGGAAAATCAACGCAGTTTGGGAGGAAAAAATCCGATTTTGGGGAAAATGAACCCAGTTTTTGGGGAAAAAACCCGATTTTGGGGAAATGAACCCAGTAATGGGGAAAAAACCTGATTTTGGGGAAAATGAACCCTGTTTGGAGGGAAAAACTTGATTTGTGTTAAAATGCACCCAGGTTTTTGGGGAAAAAGGGATTTTGGGGAAAATGAACACAGTTTGGGAGGAAAGAAGCTGATTATGAGGAAAATGAAACCAGTTTGGGGGGAAAAAACATTTTTGATGAAAATGAATCCAGTTTTGAAGGAAAAAAAAAGATTTTGGGGAAATAAAGCCAGTAACTGGTACAAAAATCCATATGTTGGGGAAAATGAACTCAATTTGGTGGGGAAAACCAGATATGCAGGGAATTAAACCCAGGTTTGGTTGAAAAAACATATTGTGGGGAAAATGAACCCAGTTTTTTGGGGGAAAATTTATTTTGGGGAAAATGAACACAGTAATGGGGAAAAACCCGAATTTTGGGGAAAATGAACCAAGTGCGGAGTGGAAATAAAAGATTTTGAGGAAAGTGAAATCAGTTTGGAGGGGACAACCTGATTTGTGTGAAAATGTACCCAGTTTTGGGGGTTAATAGGGATTTTGTGGAAAATGAACCTAGTTTTGGAGGAAAAAAAGTTGATTATGCGGAAAATGAACCCAGTTTTGGGGGGAAAATCCATTTTTAAGGAAAATGAACCCAGTTTTGGGGAAAAAAAATATTTTGGGGAAAATGAAGCCAGTAATCGGGTAAAAACCCCGAATTTTTGGGAAAATGAACAGAGCTTGGGGGGGGGAAAACAACTTGTAGGGAAATGAACCCAGTTTTGCTCAAAAAAAAAAGACTTTGGGGAAAATCAACGCAGTTTGGGAGGAAAAAATCCGATTTTGGGGAAAATGAACCCAGTTTTTGGGGAAAAAACCCGATTTTGGGGAAATGAACCCAGTAATGGGGAAAAAAACTGATTTTTGGGGAAAATTAACCCTGTTTGGAGGGAAAAACTTGATTTGTGTTAAAACGCACCCAGCTTTTTGGGGAAAAAGGGATTTTGGGGAAAATGAACACAGTTTGGGAGGAAAGAAGCTGATTATGAGGAAAATGAAACCAGTTTTGGGGGAAAAAACATTTTTGATGAAAATGAACCCAGTTTTGAAGGAAAAAAAAAAGATTTTGGGGAAATAAAGCCAGTAACTGGTTCAAAAATCCATATGTTGGGGAAAATGAACTCAATTTGGTGGGGAAAACCAGATATGCAGGGAATTAAACCCAGTTTTGGTTGGAAAAACATATTTTGGGGAAAATGAACCCAGTTTTGGGGGGGAAATCCATTTTTAAGGAAAATGAACCCCCAGTTTTGGGGAAAAAAATTTTTTTGGGGAAAATGAACCCAGTAATCGGGTGAAAAACCCGAATTTTTGGGAAAATCAACAGATTTTGTGGGGGAGGAAACCAACTTGTAGGGAAATCAACCGAGTTTTGCTCGAAAAAAATGACTTTGGGGAAAATCAACGCAGTTTGGGAGGAAAAAATCCGATTTTGGGGAAAATGAACCCAGTTTTTGGGGAAAAAACCCGATTTTGGGGAAATGAACCCAGTAATGGGGAAAAAACCTGATTTTGGGGAAAATGAACACAGTTTGGAGGGAAAAACTTGATTTGTGTTAAAATGCACCCAGGTTTTTGGGGAAAAAGGGATTTTGGGGAAAATGAACACAGTTTGGGAGGAAAGAAGCTGATTATGAGGAAAATGAAACCAGTTTGGGGGGAAAAAACATTTTTGATGAAAATGAATCCAGTTTTGAAGGAAAAAAAAAGATTTTGGGGAAATAAAGCCAGTAACTGGTTCAAAAATCCATATGTTGGGGAAAATGAACTCAATTTGGTGGGGAAAACCAGATATGCAGGGAATTAAACCCAGTTTTGGTTGGAAAAACATATTTTGGGGAAAATGAACCCAGTTTTTTGGGGGAAAATTTATTTTGGGGAAAATGAACCCAGTAATGGGGAAAAACCCGAATTTTGGGGAAAATGAACCAAGCGCGGAGTGGAAATAGAAGATTTTGAAAAAAAATGAAATCAGTTTGGAGGGGACAACCTGATTTGTGTGAAAATGTACCCAGTTTTGGGGGTTAATAGGGATTTTGTGGAAAATGAACCTAGTTTTGGAGGAAAAAATGTTGATTATGCGGAAAATGAACTCAGTTTTAGGGGGAAAATCCATTTTTAAGGAAAATGAACCCAGTAATCGGGTAAAAAAACCCGAATTTTTGGGAAAATCAACAGTTTTAGTGGGGGAGGAAACCAACTTGTAGGGAAATGAAGCGAGTTTTGCTCGAAAAAAAACCGACTTTGGGGAAAATCAACCCAGATTGGGAGGAAAAAATCCGATTTTGGGGAAAATGAACCCAGTTTTTGGGGAAAAAAACCGATTTTGGGGAAATGAACCCAGTTTTTGGGGAAAAAAACCCGATTTTGGGGAAATGAACCCAGTAATGGGGAAAAATCTGATTTTGGGGAAAATGAACACAGTGTGGAGGGAAAAACTTGATTTGTGTTAAAATGCACCCAGCTTTTTGGGGAAAAAAGGATTTTGGGGAAAATGAACACAGTTTGGGAGGAAAGAAGCTGATTATGAGGAAAATGAAACCAGTTTGGGGGGAAAAAAAACATTTTTGATGAAAATGAACCCAGTGCTGGAGGAAAAAAAAAGATTTTCGGGAAATAAAGCCAGTAACTGGTACAAAAATCCATATGTTGGGGAAAATGAACTCAATTTGGTGGGGAAAACCAGATATGCAGGGAAATAAACCCAGTTTTGGTTGAAAAAACATATTGTGGGGAAAATGAACCCAGTTTTTTTGGGGAAAATTTATTTTGGGGAAAATGAACACAGTAATGGGGAAAAATCCTGATTTTGGGGAAAATGAACCAAGTGCGGAGTGGAAATAAAAGATTTTGAGGAAAGTGAAATCAGTTTGGAGGGGACAACCTGATTTGTGTGAAAATGTACCCAGTTTTGGGGGTTAATAGGGATTTTGTGGAAAATGAACCTAGTTTTGGAGGAAAAAATGTTGATTATGCGAAAAATGAACCCAGTTTTGGGGGGAAAATCCATTTTTAAGGAAAATGAACCCAGTTTTGGGGAAAAAAAATATTTTGGGGAAAATGAAGCCAGTAATCGGGTAAAAACCCCGAATTTTAGGGAAAATGAACAGAGCTTGGGAGGGGGAAAACAACTTGTAGGGAAATGAACCCAGTTTTGCTCGAAAAAAAAAGACTTTGGGGAAAATCAACGCAGTTTGGGAGGAAAAAATCCGATTTTGGGGAAAATGAACCCAGTTTTTGGGGAAAAAACCCGATTTTGGGGAAATGAACCCAGTAATGGGGAAAAAAACTGATTTTTGGGGAAAATTAACCCTGTTTGGAGGGGAAAACTTGATTTGTGCGAAAATGCACCCAGTGTTTTGAAGAAAAAAAGAATTTTGCGGAAAATGAACCCAGTTTGGAAGGATAGACTCTGATTATGGGGAAAATGAACCCAGTTTGGGGGGGGGGGGAAATATTTTGTGGAAATAAAGCCATTAATTGGGTAAAAAACCCGGATTTGGAGGAAAATGAACCCAGTTTGGTGGGGAAAACCCAATTTGTAGTGAAATAAACCTCGTTTTGTTGAAAAAAATATATTTTGGGGAAAATGAAACCAGTTTTAGGGGAAAAAATGATTTTGGTGAAAATGAAACCAGTAATGGTTAAAAAAACCCTGATTTTGGGGAAAATGAACCCAGTGTGGAGTGGAAATATAAGATTTTGGGGAAAATGTACACTGTTTGGAGGGGAAAACCTGATTTGTGTGGAGATGCAGCCAGGTTTTGGGGGAAAAAAAAGGATTTTGGGCAAAATGACCCAGTAATTGGGTAAAAAATCCGAATTTTGGGGAAAACGAAAACAGTTTGGAGGGGAAAAACCAGCTTGTAGGGAAATGAACCGAGTTTGGGAGGAAAAACCTGACTTTGGGGAAATGAACCCAGTTTGGGAGGAGAAAAACCTATTTTGGGGAAAACGAACCCAGTGTGGAGTAGAAATAGAAGGTTTGGGGGAAAATGAAATAAGTTTGGAGGGGAAAACCTGATTTGTGTGAAAATGTACCCAGTTTTGGGGGTTAATAGGGATTTTGGGGAAAATGAACCTAGTTTCGGAGGAAAAAATGCTGATTATGCGGAAAATGAACACAGTTTTGGGGGAAAAACCCATTTTTAAGGAAAATGAACCCCCAGTTTTGGGGAAAAAAAATATTTTGGGGAAAATGAAGCCAGTAATCGGGTAAAAAACCCGAATTTTTGGGAAAATCAACAGATTTTGTGGGGGAGGAAACCAACTTGTAGGGAAATCAACCGAGTTTTGCTCGAAAAAAACGACTTTGGGGAAAATCAACGAAGTTTGGGAGGAAAAAATCCGATTTTGGGGAAAATGAACCCAGTTTTTGGGGAAAAAACCCGATTTTGGGGAAATGAACCCAGTAATGGGGAAAAAACCTGATTTTGGGGAAAATGAACACAGTTTGGAGGGAAAAACTTGATTTGTGTTAAAATGCACCCAGCTTTTTGGGGAAAAAGGGATTTTGGGGAAAATGAACACAGTTTGGGAGGAAAGAAGCTGATTATGAGGAAAATGAAACCAGTTTGGGGGGAAAAAACATTTTTGATGAAAATGAATCCAGTTTTGAAGGAAAAAAAAAGATTTTGGGGAAATAAAGCCAGTAACTGGTTCAAAAATCCATATGTTGGGGAAAATGAACTCAATTTGGTGGGGAAAACCAGATATGCAGGGAATTAAACCCAGTTTTGGTTGGAAAAACATATTTTGGGGAAAATGAACCCAGTTTTTTGGGGGAAAATTTATTTTGGGGAAAATGAACCCAGTAATGGGGAAAAACCCGAATTTTGGGGAAAATGAACCAAGCGCGGAGTGGAAATAGAAGATTTTGAAAAAAAATGAAATCAGTTTGGAGGGGACAACCTGATTTGTGTGAAAATGTACCCAGTTTTGGGGGTTAATAGGGATTTTGTGGAAAATGAACCTAGTTTTGGAGGAAAAAATGTTGATTATGCGGAAAATGAACCCAGTTTTAGGGGGAAAATCCATTTTTAAGGAAAATGAACCCAGTAATCGGGTAAAAAAACCCGAATTTTTGGGAAAATCAACAGTTTTAGTGGGGGAGGAAACCAACTTGTAGGGAAATGAAGCGAGTTTTGCTCGAAAAAAAACCGACTTTGGGGAAAATCAACCCAGATTGGGAGGAAAAAATCCGATTTTGGGGAAAATGAACCCAGTTTTTGGGGAAAAAAACCGATTTTGGGGAAATGAACCCAGTTTTTGGGGAAAAAAACCCGATTTTGGGGAAATGAACCCAGTAATGGGGAAAAATCTGATTTTGGGGAAAATGAACACAGTGTGGAGGGAAAAACTTGATTTGTGTTAAAATGCACCCAGCTTTTTGGGGAAAAAAGGATTTTGGGGAAAATGAACACAGTTTGGGAGGAAAGAAGCTGATTATGAGGAAAATGAAACCAGTTTGGGGGGAAAAAAAACATTTTTGATGAAAATGAACCCAGTGCTGGAGGAAAAAAAAAGATTTTCAGGAAATAAAGCCAGTAACTGGTACAAAAATCCATATGTTGGGGAAAATGAACTCAATTTGTTGGGGAAAACCAGATATGCAGGGAAATAAACCCAGTTTTGGTTGAAAAAACATATTGTGGGGAAAATGAACCCAGTTTTTTTTGGGAAAATTTATTTTGGGGAAAATGAACCCAGTAATGGGGAAAAACCCGAATTTTGGGGAAAATGAACCAAGCGCGGAGTGGAAATAGAAGATTTTGAAAAAAAATGAAATCAGTTTGGAGGGGACAACCTGATTTGTGTGAAAATGTACCCAGTTTTGGGGGTTAATAGGGATTTTGTGGAAAATGAACCTAGTTTTGGAGGAAAAAAAGTTGATTATGCGAAAAATGAACCCAGTTTTGGGGGGAAAATCCATTTTTAAGGAAAATGAACCCAGTTTTGGGGAAAAAAAATATTTTGGGGAAAATGAAGCCAGTAATCGGGTAAAAACCCCGAATTTTAGGGAAAATGAACAGAGCTTGGGAGGGGGAAAACAACTTGTAGGGAAATGAACCCAGTTTTGCTCGAAAAAAAAAGACTTTGGGGAAAATCAACGCAGTTTGGGAGGAAAAAATCCGATTTTGGGGAAAATGAACCCAGTTTTTGGGGAAAAAACCCGATTTTGGGGAAATGAACCCAGTAATGGGGAAAAAAACTGATTTTTGGGGAAAATTAACCCTGTTTGGAGGGGAAAACTTGATTTGTGCGAAAATGCACCCAGTGTTTTGAAGAAAAAAAGAATTTTGCGGAAAATGAACCCAGTTTGGAAGGATAGACTCTGATTATGGGGAAAATGAACCCAGTTTGGGGGGGGGGGAAATATTTTGTGGAAATAAAGCCATTAATTGGGTAAAAAACCCGGATTTGGGGGAAAATGAACCCAGTTTGGTGGGGAAAACCCAATTTGTAGTGAAATAAACCTCGTTTTGTTGAAAAAAATATATTTTGGGGAAAATGAAACCAGTTTTAGGGGAAAAAATGATTTTGGTGAAAATGAAACCAGTAATGGTTAAAAAAACCCTGATTTTGGGGAAAATGAACCCAGTGTGGAGTGGAAATATAAGATTTTGGGGAAAATGTACACTGTTTGGAGGGGAAAACCTGATTTGTGTGGAGATGCAGCCAGGTTTTGGGGGAAAAAAAAGGATTTTGGGCAAAATGACCCAGTAATTGGGTAAAAAATCCGAATTTTGGGGAAAACGAAAACAGTTTGGAGGGGAAAAACCAGCTTGTAGGGAAATGAACCGAGTTTGGGAGGAAAAACCTGACTTTGGGGAAATGAACCCAGTTTGGGAGGAGAAAAACCTATTTTGGGGAAAACGAACCCAGTGTGGAGTAGAAATAGAAGGTTTGGGGGAAAATGAAATAAGTTTGGAGGGGAAAACCTGATTTGTGTGAAAATGTACCCAGTTTTGGGGGTTAATAGGGATTTTGGGGAAAATGAACCTAGTTTCGGAGGAAAAAATGCTGATTATGCGGAAAATGAACACAGTTTTGGGGGAAAAACCCATTTTTAAGGAAAATGAACCCCCAGTTTTGGGGAAAAAAAATATTTTGGGGAAATAAAGCCAGTAACTGGTTCAAAAATCCATATGTTGGGAAAATGAACTCAATTTGGTGGGGAAAACCAGATATGCAGGGAATTAAACCCAGTTTTGGTTGGAAAAACATATTTTGGGGAAAATGAACCCAGTTTTGGGGGGGAAATCCATTTTTAAGGAAAATGAACCCCCAGTTTTGGGGAAAAAATTTTTTTTGGGGAAAATGAACCCAGTAATCGGGTAAAAAACCCGAATTTTTGGGAAAATCAACAGATTTTGTGGGGGAGGAAACCAACTTGTAGGGAAATCAACCGAGTTTTGCTCGAAAAAAATGACTTTGGGGAAAATCAACGCAGTTTGGGAGGAAAAAATCCGATTTTGGGGAAAATGAACCCAGTTTTTGGGGAAAAAACCCGATTTTGGGGAAATGAACCCAGTAATGGGGAAAAAACCTGATTTTGGGGAAAATGAACACAGTTTGGAGGGAAAAACTTGATTTGTGTTAAAATGCACCCAGCTTTTTGGGGAAAAAGGGATTTTGGGGAAAATGAACACAGTTTGTGAGGAAAGAAGCTGATTATGAGGAAAATGAAACCAGTTTGGGGGGAAAAAACATTTTTGATGAAAATGAATCCAGTTTTGAAGGAAAAAAAAAGATTTTGGGGAAATAAAGCCAGTAACTGGTTCAAAAATCCATATGTTGGGGAAAATGAACTCAATTTGGTGGGGAAAACCAGATATGCAGGGAATTAAACCCAGTTTTGGTTGGAAAAACATATTTTGGGGAAAATGAACCCAGTTTTTTGGGGGAAAATTTATTTTGGGGAAAATGAACCCAGTAATGGGGAAAAACCCGAATTTTGGGGAAAATGAACCAAGCGCGGAGTGGAAATAGAAGATTTTGAAAAAAAATGAAATCAGTTTGGAGGGGACAACCTGATTTGTGTGAAAATGTACCCAGTTTTGGGGGTTAATAGGGATTTTGTGGAAAATGAACCTAGTTTTGGAGGAAAAAATGTTGATTATGCGGAAAATGAACCCAGTTTTAGGGGGAAAATCCATTTTTAAGGAAAATGAACCCAGTAATCGGGTAAAAAAACCCGAATTTTTGGGAAAATCAAAAGTTTTAGTGGGGGAGGAAACCAACTTGTAGGGAAATGAAGCGAGTTTTGCTCGAAAAAAAACCGACTTTGGGGAAAATCAACCCAGATTGGGAGGAAAAAATCCGATTTTGGGGAAAATGAACCCAGTTTTTGGGGAAAAAAACCGATTTTGGGGAAATGAACCCAGTTTTTGGGGAAAAAAACCCGATTTTGGGGAAATGAACCCAGTAATGGGGAAAAATCTGATTTTGGGGAAAATGAACACAGTGTGGAGGGAAAAACTTGATTTGTGTTAAAATGCACCCAGCTTTTTGGGGAAAAAAGGATTTTGGGGAAAATGAACACAGTTTGGGAGGAAAGAAGCTGATTATGAGGAAAATGAAACCAGTTTGGGGGGAAAAAAAACATTTTTGATGAAAATGAACCCAGTGCTGGAGGAAAAAAAAAGATTTTCGGGAAATAAAGCCAGTAACTGGTACAAAAATCCATATGTTGGGGAAAATGAACTCAATTTGGTGGGGGAAAACCAGATATGCAGGGAAATAAACCTAGTTTTGGTTGAAAAAACATATTGTGGGGAAAATGAACCCAGTTTTTTTGGGGAAAATTTATTTTGGGGAAAATGAACACAGTAATGGGGAAAAATCCTGATTTTGGGGAAAATGAACCAAGTGCGGAGTGGAAATAAAAGATTTTGAGGAAAGTGAAATCAGTTTGGAGGGGACAACCTGATTTGTGTGAAAATGTACCCAGTTTTGGGGGTTAATAGGGATTTTGTGGAAAATGAACCTAGTTTTGGAGGAAAAAATGTTGATTAAGCGAAAAATGAACCCAGTTTTGGGGGGAAAATCCATTTTTAAGGAAAATGAACCCAGTTTTGGGGAAAAAAAATATTTTGGGGAAAATGAAGCCAGTAATCGGGTAAAAACCCCGAATTTTTGGGAAAATGAACAGAGCTTGGGAGGGGGAAAACAACTTGTAGGGAAATGAACCCAGTTTTGCTCGAAAAAAAAAGACTTTGGGGAAAATCAACGCAGTTTGGGAGGAAAAAATCCGATTTTGGGGAAAATGAACCCAGTTTTTGGGGAAAAAACCCGATTTTGGGGAAATGAACCCAGTAATGGGGAAAAAAACTGATTTTTGGGGAAAATTAACCCTGTTTGGAGGGGAAAACTTGATTTGTGCGAAAATGCACCCAGTGTTTTGAAGAAAAAAAGAATTTTGCGGAAAATGAACCCAGTTTGGAAGGATAGACTCTGATTATGGGGAAAATGAACCCAGTTTGGGGGGGGGGGAAATATTTTGTGGAAATAAAGCCATTAATTGGGTAAAAAACCCGGATTTGGGGGAAAATGAACCCAGTTTGGTGGGGAAAACCCAATTTGTAGTGAAATAAACCTCGTTTTGTTGAAAAAAATATATTTTGGGGAAAATGAAACCAGTTTTAGGGGAAAAAATGATTTTGGTGAAAATGAAACCAGTAATGGTTAAAAAAACCCTGATTTTGGGGAAAATGAACCCAGTGTGGAGTGGAAATATAAGATTTTGGGGAAAATGTACACTGTTTGGAGGGGAAAACCTGATTTGTGTGGAGATGCAGCCAGGTTTTGGGGGAAAAAAAAGGATTTTGGGCAAAATGACCCAGTAATTGGGTAAAAAATCCGAATTTTGGGGAAAACGAAAACAGTTTGGAGGGGAAAAACCAGCTTGTAGGGAAATGAACCGAGTTTGGGAGGAAAAACCTGACTTTGGGGAAATGAACCCAGTTTGGGAGGAGAAAAACCTATTTTGGGGAAAACGAACCCAGTGTGGAGTAGAAATAGAAGGTTTGGGGGAAAATGAAATAAGTTTGGAGGGGAAAACCTGTGTGAAAATGTACCCAGTTTTGGGGGTTAATAGGGATTTTGGGGAAAATGAACCTAGTTTCGGAGGAAAAAATGCTGATTATGCGGAAAATGAACACAGTTTTGGGGGAAAAACCCATTTTTAAGGAAAATGAACCCCCAGTTTTGGGGAAAAAAAATATTTTGGGGAAAATGAAGCCAGTAATCGGGTAAAAAACCCGAATTTTTGGGAAAATCAACAGATTTTGTGGGGGAGGAAACCAACTTGTAGGGAAATCAACCGAGTTTTGCTCGAAAAAAACGACTTTGGGGAAAATCAACGAAGTTTGGGAGGAAAAAATCCGATTTTGGGGAAAATGAATCCAGTTTTTGGGGAAAAAACCCGATTTTGGGGAAATGAACCCAGTAATGGGGAAAAAACCTGATTTTGGGGAAAATGAACACAGTTTGGAGGGAAAAACTTGATTTGTGTTAAAACGCACCCAGCTTTTTGGGGAAAAAGGGATTTTGGGGAAAATGAACACAGTTTGGGAGGAAAGAAGCTGATTATGAGGAAAATGAAACCAGTTTGGGGGGAAAAAACATTTTTGATGAAAATGAACCCAGTTTTGAAGGAAAAAAAAAAGATTTTGGGGAAATAAAGCCAGTAACTGGTTCAAAAATCCATATGTTGGGGAAAATGAACTCAATTTGGTGGGGAAAACCAGATATGCAGGGAATTAAACCCAGTTTTGGTTGGAAAAACATATTTTGGGGAAAATGAACCCAGTTTTGGGGGGGAAATCCATTTTTAAGGAAAATGAACCCCCAGTTTTGGGGAAAAAAAATTTTTTGGGGAAAATGAACCCAGTAATCGGGTAAAAAACCCGAATTTTTGGGAAAATCAACAGATTTTGTGGGGGAGGAAACCAACTTGTAGGGAAATCAACCGAGTTTTGCTCGAAAAAAATGACTTTGGGGAAAATCAACGCAGTTTGGGAGGAAAAAATCCGATTTTGGGGAAAATGAACCCAGTTTTTGGGGAAAAAACCCGATTTTGGGGAAATGAACCCAGTAATGGGGAAAAAACCTGATTTTGGGGAAAATGAACACAGTTTGGAGGGAAAAACTTGATTTGTGTTAAAATGCACCCAGCTTTTTGGGGAAAAAGGGATTTTGGGGAAAATGAACACAGTTTGGGAGGAAAGAAGCTGATTATGAGGAAAATGAAACCAGTTTGGGGGGAAAAAACATTTTTGATGAAAATGAATCCAGTTTTGAAGGAAAAAAAAAGATTTTGGGGAAATAAAGCCAGTAACTGGTTCAAAAATCCATATGTTGGGGAAAATGAACTCAATTTGGTGGGGAAAACCAGATATGCAGGGAATTAAACCCAGTTTTGGTTGGAAAAACATATTTTGGGGAAAATGAACCCAGTTTTTTGGGGGAAAATTTATTTTGGGGAAAATGAACCCAGTAATGGGGAAAAACCCGAATTTTGGGGAAAATGAACCAAGCGCGGAGTGGAAATAGAAGATTTTGAAAAAAAATGAAATCAGTTTGGAGGGGACAACCTGATTTGTGTGAAAATGTACCCAGTTTTGGGGGTTAATAGGGATTTTGTGGAAAATGAACCTAGTTTTGGAGGAAAAAATGTTGATTATGCGGAAAATGAACCCAGTTTTAGGGGGAAAATCCATTTTTAAGGAAAATGAACCCAGTAATCGGGTAAAAAAACCCGAATTTTTGGGAAAATCAACAGTTTTAGTGGGGGAGGAAACCAACTTGTAGGGAAATGAAGCGAGTTTTGCTCGAAAAAAAACCGACTTTGGGGAAAATCAACCCAGATTGGGAGGAAAAAATCCGATTTTGGGGAAAATGAACCCAGTTTTTGGGGAAAAAAACCGATTTTGGGGAAATGAACCCAGTTTTTGGGGAAAAAAACCCGATTTTGGGGAAATGAACCCAGTAATGGGGAAAAATCTGATTTTGGGGAAAATGAACACAGTGTGGAGGGAAAAACTTGATTTGTGTTAAAATGCACCCAGCTTTTTGGGGAAAAAAGGATTTTGGGGAAAATGAACACAGTTTGGGAGGAAAGAAGCTGATTATGGGGAAAATGAAACCAGTTTGGGGGGAAAAAAAACATTTTTGATGAAAATGAACCCAGTGCTGGAGGAAAAAAAAAGATTTTGGGGAAATAAAGCCAGTAACTGGTACAAAAATCCATATGTTGGGGAAAATGAACTCAATTTGGTGGGGAAAACCAGATATGCAGGGAAATAAACCCAGTTTTGGTTGAAAAAACATATTGTGGGGAAAATGAACCCAGTTTTTTTGGGGAAAATTTATTTTGGGGAAAATGAACACAGTAATGGGGAAAAATCCTGATTTTGGGGAAAATGAACCAAGTGCGGAGTGGAAATAAAAGATTTTGAGGAAAGTGAAATCAGTTTGGAGGGGACAACCTGATTTGTGTGAAAATGTACCCAGTTTTGGGGGTTAATAGGGATTTTGTGGAAAATGAACCTAGTTTTGGAGGAAAAAATGTTGATTATGCGAAAAATGAACCCAGTTTTGGGGGGAAAATCCATTTTTAAGGAAAATGAACCCAGTTTTGGGGAAAAAAAATATTTTGGGGAAAATGAAGCCAGTAATCGGGTAAAAACCCCGAATTTTTGGGAAAATGAACAGAGCTTGGGAGGGGGAAAACAACTTGTAGGGAAATGAACCCAGTTTTGCTCGAAAAAAAAAGACTTTGGGGAAAATCAACGCAGTTTGGGAGGAAAAAATCCGATTTTGGGGAAAATGAACCCAGTTTTTGGGGAAAAAACCCGATTTTGGGGAAATGAACCCAGTAATGGGGAAAAAAACTGATTTTTGGGGAAAATTAACCCTGTTTGGAGGGGAAAACTTGATTTGTGCGAAAATGCACCCAGTGTTTTGAAGAAAAAAAGAATTTTGCGGAAAATGAACCCAGTTTGGAAGGATAGACTCTGATTATGGGGAAAATGAACCCAGTTTGGGGGGGGGGGGAAATATTTTGTGGAAATAAAGCCATTAATTGGGTAAAAAACCCGGATTTGGAGGAAAATGAACCCAGTTTGGTGGGGAAAACCCAATTTGTAGTGAAATAAACCTCGTTTTGTTGAAAAAAATATATTTTGGGGAAAATGAAACCAGTTTTAGGGGAAAAAATGATTTTGGTGAAAATGAAACCAGTAATGGTTAAAAAAACCCTGATTTTGGGGAAAATGAACCCAGTGTGGAGTGGAAATATAAGATTTTGGGGAAAATGTACACTGTTTGGAGGGGAAAACCTGATTTGTGTGGAGATGCAGCCAGGTTTTGGGGGAAAAAAAAGGATTTTGGGCAAAATGACCCAGTAATTGGGTAAAAAATCCGAATTTTGGGGAAAACGAAAACAGTTTGGAGGGGAAAAACCAGCTTGTAGGGAAATGAACCGAGTTTGGGAGGAAAAACCTGACTTTGGGGAAATGAACCCAGTTTGGGAGGAGAAAAACCTATTTTGGGGAAAACGAACCCAGTGTGGAGTAGAAATAGAAGGTTTGGGGGAAAATGAAATAAGTTTGGAGGGGAAAACCTGATTTGTGTGAAAATGTACCCAGTTTTGGGGGTTAATAGGGATTTTGGGGAAAATGAACCTAGTTTCGGAGGAAAAAATGCTGATTATGCGGAAAATGAACAGAGTTTTGGGGGAAAAACCCATTTTTAAGGAAAATGAACCCCCAGTTTTGGGGAAAAAAAATATTTTGGGGAAAATGAAGCCAGTAATCGGGTAAAAAACCCGAATTTTTGGGAAAATCAACAGATTTTGTGGGGGAGGAAACCAACTTGTAGGGAAATCAACCGAGTTTTGCTCGAAAAAAACGACTTTGGGGAAAATCAACGAAGTTTGGGAGGAAAAAATCCGATTTTGGGGAAAATGAACCCAGTTTTTGGGGAAAAAACCCGATTTTGGGGAAATGAACCCAGTAATGGGGAAAAAACCTGATTTTGGGGAAAATGAACACAGTTTGGAGGGAAAAACTTGATTTGTGTTAAAATGCACCCAGCTTTTTGGGGAAAAAGGGATTTTGGGGAAAATGAACACAGTTTGGGAGGAAAGAAGCTGATTATGAGGAAAATGAAACCAGTTTGGGGGGAAAAAACATTTTTGATGAAAATGAATCCAGTTTTGAAGGAAAAAAAAAGATTTTGGGGAAATAAAGCCAGTAACTGGTTCAAAAATCCATATGTTGGGGAAAATGAACTCAATTTGGTGGGGAAAACCAGATATGCAGGGAATTAAACCCAGTTTTGGTTGGAAAAACATATTTTGGGGAAAATGAACCCAGTTTTTTGGGGGAAAATTTATTTTGGGGAAAATGAACCCAGTAATGGGGAAAAACCCGAATTTTGGGGAAAATGAACCAAGCGCGGAGTGGAAATAGAAGATTTTGAAAAAAAATGAAATCAGTTTGGAGGGGACAACCTGATTTGTGTGAAAATGTACCCAGTTTTGGGGGTTAATAGGGATTTTGTGGAAAATGAACCTAGTTTTGGAGGAAAAAATGTTGATTATGCGGAAAATGAACCCAGTTTTAGGGGGAAAATCCATTTTTAAGGAAAATGAACCCAGTAATCGGGTAAAAAAACCCGAATTTTTGGGAAAATCAACAGTTTTAGTGGGGGAGGAAACCAACTTGTAGGGAAATGAAGCGAGTTTTGCTCGAAAAAAAACCGACTTTGGGGAAAATCAACCCAGATTGGGAGGAAAAAATCCGATTTTGGGGAAAATGAACCCAGTTTTTGGGGAAAAAAACCGATTTTGGGGAAATGAACCCAGTTTTTGGGGAAAAAAACCCGATTTTGGGGAAATGAACCCAGTAATGGGGAAAAATCTGATTTTGGGGAAAATGAACACAGTGTGGAGGGAAAAACTTGATTTGTGTTAAAATGCACCCAGCTTTTTGGGGAAAAAAGGATTTTGGGGAAAATGAACACAGTTTGGGAGGAAAGAAGCTGATTATGAGGAAAATGAAACCAGTTTGGGGGGAAAAAAAACATTTTTGATGAAAATGAACCCAGTGCTGGAGGAAAAAAAAAGATTTTCAGGAAATAAAGCCAGTAACTGGTACAAAAATCCATATGTTGGGGAAAATGAACTCAATTTGTTGGGGAAAACCAGATATGCAGGGAAATAAACCCAGTTTTGGTTGAAAAAACATATTGTGGGGAAAATGAACCCAGTTTTTTTGGGAAAATTTATTTTGGGGAAAATGAACCCAGTAATGGGGAAAAACCCGAATTTTGGGGAAAATGAACCAAGCGCGGAGTGGAAATAGAAGATTTTGAAAAAAAATGAAATCAGTTTGGAGGGGACAACCTGATTTGTGTGAAAATGTACCCAGTTTTGGGGGTTAATAGGGATTTTGTGGAAAATGAACCTAGTTTTGGAGGAAAAAATGTTGATTATGCGAAAAATGAACCCAGTTTTGGGGGGAAAATCCATTTTTAAGGAAAATGAACCCAGTTTTGGGGAAAAAAAATATTTTGGGGAAAATGAAGCCAGTAATCGGGTAAAAACCCCGAATTTTTGGGAAAATGAACAGAGCTTGGGAGGGGGAAAACAACTTGTAGGGAAATGAACCCAGTTTTGCTCGAAAAAAAAAACTTTGGGGAAAATCAACGCAGTTTGGGAGGAAAAAATCCGATTTTGGGGAAAATGAACCCAGTTTTTGGGGAAAAAACCCGATTTTGGGGAAATGAACCCAGTAATGGGGAAAAAAACTGATTTTTGGGGAAAATTAACCCTGTTTGGAGGGGAAAACTTGATTTGTGCGAAAATGCACCCAGTGTTTTGAAGAAAAAAAGAATTTTGCGGAAAATGAACCCAGTTTGGAAGGATAGACTCTGATTATGGGGAAAATGAACCCAGTTTGGGGGGGGGGAAATATTTTGTGGAAATAAAGCCATTAATTGGGTAAAAAACCCGGATTTGGGGGAAAATGAACCCAGTTTGGTGGGGAAAACCCAATTTGTAGTGAAATAAACCTCGTTTTGTTGAAAAAAATATATTTTGGGGAAAATGAAACCAGTTTTAGGGGAAAAAATGATTTTGGTGAAAATGAAACCAGTAATGGTTAAAAAAACCCTGATTTTGGGGAAAATGAACCCAGTGTGGAGTGGAAATATAAGATTTTGGGGAAAATGTACACTGTTTGGAGGGGAAAACCTGATTTGTGTGGAGATGCAGCCAGGTTTTGGGGGAAAAAAAAAGGATTTTGGGCAAAATGACCCAGTAATTGGGTAAAAAATCCGAATTTTGGGGAAAACGAAAACAGTTTGGAGGGGAAAAACCAGCTTGTAGGGAAATGAACCGAGTTTGGGAGGAAAAACCTGACTTTGGGGAAATGAACCCAGTTTGGGAGGAGAAAAACCTATTTTGGGGAAAACGAACCCAGTGTGGAGTAGAAATAGAAGGTTTGGGGGAAAATGAAATAAGTTTGGAGGGGAAAACCTGATTTGTGTGAAAATGTACCCAGTTTTGGGGGTTAATAGGGATTTTGGGGAAAATGAACCTAGTTTCAAAGGAAAAAATGCTGATTATGCGGAAAATGAACACAGTTTTGGGGGAAAAACCCATTTTTAAGGAAAATGAACCCCCAGTTTTGGGGAAAAAAAATATTTTGGGGAAAATGAAGCCAGTAATCGGGTAAAAAACCCGAATTTTTGGGAAAATCAACAGATTTTGTGGGGGAGGAAACCAACTTGTAGGGAAATCAACCGAGTTTTGCTCGAAAAAAATGACTTTGGGGAAAATCAACGAAGTTTGGGAGGAAAAAATCCGATTTTGGGGAAAATGAATCCAGTTTTTGGGGAAAAAACCCGATTTTGGGGAAATGAACCCAGTAATGGGGAAAAAACCTGATTTTGGGGAAAATGAACACAGTTTGGAGGGAAAAACTTGATTTGTGTTAAAATGCACCCAGCTTTTTGGGGAAAAAGGGATTTTGGGGAAAATGAACACAGTTTGGGAGGAAAGAAGCTGATTATGAGGAAAATGAACACAGTTTGGGGGGAAAAAACATTTTTGATGAAAATGAACCCAGTTTTGAAGGAAAAAAAAAAGATTTTGGGGAAATAAAGCCAGTAACTGGTTCAAAAATCCATATGTTGGGGAAAATGAACTCAATTTGGTGGGGAAAACCAGATATGCAGGGAATTAAACCCAGTTTTGGTTGGAAAAACATATTTTGGGGAAAATGAACCCAGTTTTTTGGGGGAAAATTTATTTTGGGGAAAATGAACCCAGTAATGGGGAAAAACCCGAATTTTGGGGAAAATGAACCAAGCGCGGAGTGGAAATAAAAGATTTTGAAAAAAAATGAAATCAGTTTGGAGGGGACAACCTGATTTGTGTGAAAATGTACCCAGTTTTGGGGGTTAATAGGGATTTTGTGGAAAATGAACCTAGTTTTGGAGGAAAAAATGTTGATTATGCGGAAAATGAACCCAGTTTTAGGGTGAAAATCCATTTTTAAGGAAAATGAACCCAGTAATCGGGTAAAAAAACCCGAATTTTTGGGAAAATCAACAGTTTTAGTGGGGGAGGAAACCAACTTGTAGGGAAATGAAGCGAGTTTTGCTCGAAAAAAAACCGACTTTGGGGAAAATCAACCCAGATTGGGAGGAAAAAATCCGATTTTGGGGAAAATGAACCCAGTTTTTGGGGAAAAAAACCCGATTTTGGGGAAATGAACCCAGTAATGGGGAAAAATCTGATTTTGGGGAAAATGAACACAGTGTGGAGGGAAAAACTTGATTTGTGTTAAAATGCACCCAGCTTTTTGGGGAAAAAAGGATTTTGGGGAAAATGAACACAGTTTGGGAGGAAAGAAGCTGATTATGAGGAAAATGAAACCAGTTTGGGGGGAAAAAAAACATTTTTGATGAAAATGAACCCAGTGCTGGAGGAAAAAAAAAGATTTTCGGGAAATAAAGCCAGTAACTGGTACAAAAATCCATATGTTGGGGAAAATGAACTCAATTTGGTGGGGAAAACCAGATATGCAGGGAAATAAACCCAGTTTTGGTTGAAAAAACATATTGTGGGGAAAATGAACCCAGTTTTTTTTGGGAAAATTTATTTTGGGGAAAATGAACACAGTAATGGGGAAAAATCCTGATTTTGGGGAAAATGAACCAAGTGCGGAGTGGAAATAAAAGATTTTGAGGAAAGTGAAATCAGTTTGGAGGGGACAACCTGATTTGTGTGAAAATGTACCCAGTTTTGGGGGTTAATAGGGATTTTGTGGAAAATGAACCTAGTTTTGGAGGAAAAAATGTTGATTATGCGAAAAATGAACCCAGTTTTGGGGGGAAAATCCATTTTTAAGGAAAATGAACCCAGTTTTGGGGAAAAAAAATATTTTGGGGAAAATGAAGCCAGTAATCGGGTAAAAACCCCGAATTTTAGGGAAAATGAACAGAGCTTGGGAGGGGGAAAACAACTTGTAGGGAAATGAACCCAGTTTTGCTCGAAAAAAAAAGACTTTGGGGAAAATCAACGCAGTTTGGGAGGAAAAAATCCGATTTTGGGGAAAATGAACCCAGTTTTTGGGGAAAAAACCCGATTTTGGGGAAATGAACCCAGTAATGGGGAAAAAAACTGATTTTTGGGGAAAATTAACCCTGTTTGGAGGGGAAAACTTGATTTGTGCGAAAATGCACCCAGTGTTTTGAAGAAAAAAAGAATTTTGCGGAAAATGAACCCAGTTTGGAAGGATAGACTCTGATTATGGGGAAAATGAACCCAGTTTGGGGGGGGGGGGGAATATTTTGTGGAAATAAAGCCATTAATTGGGTAAAAAACCCGGATTTGGGGGAAAATGAACCCAGTTTGGTGGGGAAAACCCAATTTGTAGTGAAATAAACCTCGTTTTGTTGAAAAAAATATATTTTGGGGAAAATGAAACCAGTTTTAGGGGAAAAAATGATTTTGGTGAAAATGAAACCAGTAATGGTTAAAAAAACCCTGATTTTGGGGAAAATGAACCCAGTGTGGAGTGGAAATATAAGATTTTGGGGAAAATGTACACTGTTTGGAGGGGAAAACCTGATTTGTGTGGAGATGCAGCCAGGTTTTGGGGGAAAAAAAAGGATTTTGGGCAAAATGACCCAGTAATTGGGTAAAAAATCCGAATTTTGGGGAAAACGAAAACAGTTTGGAGGGGAAAAACCAGCTTGTAGGGAAATGAACCGAGTTTGGGAGGAAAAACCTGACTTTGGGGAAATGAACCCAGTTTGGGAGGAGAAAAACCTATTTTGGGGAAAACGAACCCAGTGTGGAGTAGAAATAGAAGGTTTGGGGGAAAATGAAATAAGTTTGGAGGGGAAAACCTGTGTGAAAATGTACCCAGTTTTGGGGGTTAATAGGGATTTTGGGGAAAATGAACCTAGTTTCGGAGGAAAAAATGCTGATTATGCGGAAAATGAACACAGTTTTGGGGGAAAAACCCATTTTTAAGGAAAATGAACCCCCAGTTTTGGGGAAAAAAAATATTTTGGGGAAAATGAAGCCAGTAATCGGGTAAAAAACCCGAATTTTTGGGAAAATCAACAGATTTTGTGGGGGAGGAAACCAACTTGTAGGGAAATCAACCGAGTTTTGCTCGAAAAAAACGACTTTGGGGAAAATCAACGAAGTTTGGGAGGAAAAAATCCGATTTTGGGGAAAATGAATCCAGTTTTTGGGGAAAAAACCCGATTTTGGGGAAATGAACCCAGTAATGGGGAAAAAACCTGATTTTGGGGAAAATGAACACAGTTTGGAGGGAAAAACTTGATTTGTGTTAAAACGCACCCAGCTTTTTGGGGAAAAAGGGATTTTGGGGAAAATGAACACAGTTTGGGAGGAAAGAAGCTGATTATGAGGAAAATGAAACCAGTTTGGGGGGAAAAAACATTTTTGATGAAAATGAATCCAGTTTTGAAGGAAAAAAAAAGATTTTGGGGAAATAAAGCCAGTAACTGGTTCAAAAATCCATATGTTGGGGAAAATGAACTCAATTTGGTGGGGAAAACCAGATATGCAGGGAATTAAACCCAGTTTTGGTTGGAAAAACATATTTTGGGAAAATGAACCCAGTTTTTTGGGGGAAAATTTATTTTGGGGAAAATGAACACAGTAATGGGGAAAAACCCGAATTTTGGGGAAAATGAACCAAGCGCGGAGTGGAAATAGAAGATTTTGAAAAAAAATGAAATCAGTTTGGAGGGGACAACCTGATTTGTGTGAAAATGTACCCAGTTTTGGGGGTTAATAGGGATTTTGTGGAAAATGAACCTAGTTTTGGAGGAAAAAATGTTGATTATGCGGAAAATGAACCCAGTTTTGGGGGGAAAATCCATTTTTAAGGAAAATGAACCCAGTAATCGGGTAAAAAAACCCGAATTTTTGGGAAAATCAACAGTTTTAGTGGGGGAGGAAACCAACTTGTAGGGAAATGAAGCGAGTTTTGCTCGAAAAAAAACCGACTTTGGGGAAAATCAACCCAGATTGGGAGGAAAAAATCCGATTTTGGGGAAAATGAACACAGTTTTTGGGGAAAAAAACCGATTTTGGGGAAATGAACCCAGTTTTTGGGGAAAAAAACCCGATTTTGGGGAAATGAACCCAGTAATGGGGAAAAATCTGATTTTGGGGAAAATGAATACAGTGTGGAGGGAAAAACTTGATTTGTGTTAAAATGCACCCAGCTTTTTGGGGAAAAAAGGATTTTGGGGAAAATGAACACAGTTTGGGAGGAAAGAAGCTGATTATGAGGAAAATGAAACCAGTTTGGGGGGAAAAAAAACATTTTTGATGAAAATGAACCCAGTGCTGGAGGAAAAAAAAAGATTTTCGGGAAATAAAGCCAGTAACTGGTACAAAAATCCATATGTTGGGGAAAATGAACTCAATTTGGTGGGGAAAACCAGATATGCAGGGAAATAAACCCAGTTTTGGTTGAAAAAACATATTGTGGGGAAAATGAACCCAGTTTTTTTTGGGAAAATTTATTTTGGGGAAAATGAACACAGTAATGGGGAAAAATCCTGATTTTGGGGAAAATGAACCAAGTGCGGAGTGGAAATAAAAGATTTTGAGGAAAGTGAAATCAGTTTGGAGGGGACAACCTGATTTGTGTGAAAATGTACCCAGTTTTGGGGGTTAATAGGGATTTTGTGGAAAATGAACCTAGTTTTGGAGGAAAAAATGTTGATTATGCGAAAAATGAACCCAGTTTTGGGGGGAAAATCCATTTTTAAGGAAAATGAACCCAGTTTTGGGGAAAAAAAATATTTTGGGGAAAATGAAGCCAGTAATCGGGTAAAAACCCCGAATTTTTGGGAAAATGAACAGAGCTTGGGAGGGGGAAAACAACTTGTAGGGAAATGAACCCAGTTTTGCTCGAAAAAAAAAGACTTTGGGGAAAATCAACGCAGTTTGGGAGGAAAAAATCCGATTTTGGGGAAAATGAACCCAGTTTTTGGGGAAAAAACCCGATTTTGGGGAAATGAACCCAGTAATGGGGAAAAAAACTGATTTTTGGGGAAAATTAACCCTGTTTGGAGGGGAAAACTTGATTTGTGCGAAAATGCACCCAGTGTTTTGAAGAAAAAAAGAATTTTGCGGAAAATGAACCCAGTTTGGAAGGATAGACTCTGATTATGGGGAAAATGAACCCAGTTTGGGGGGGGGGGGAAATATTTTGTGGAAATAAAGCCATTAATTGGGTAAAAAACCCGGATTTGGAGGAAAATGAACCCAGTTTGGTGGGGAAAACCCAATTTGTAGTGAAATAAACCTCGTTTTGTTGAAAAAAATATATTTTGGGGAAAATGAAACCAGTTTTAGGGGAAAAAATGATTTTGGTGAAAATGAAACCAGTAATGGTTAAAAAAACCCTGATTTTGGGGAAAATGAACCCAGTGTGGAGTGGAAATATAAGATTTTGGGGAAAATGTACACTGTTTGGAGGGGAAAACCTGATTTGTGTGGAGATGCAGCCAGGTTTTGGGGGAAAAAAAAGGATTTTGGGCAAAATGACCCAGTAATTGGGTAAAAAATCCGAATTTTGGGGAAAACGAAAACAGTTTGGAGGGGAAAAACCAGCTTGTAGGGAAATGAACCGAGTTTGGGAGGAAAAACCTGACTTTGGGGAAATGAACCCAGTTTGGGAGGAGAAAAACCTATTTTGGGGAAAACGAACCCAGTGTGGAGTAGAAATAGAAGGTTTGGGGGAAAATGAAATAAGTTTGGAGGGGAAAACCTGATTTGTGTGAAAATGTACCCAGTTTTGGGGGTTAATAGGGATTTTGGGGAAAATGAACCTAGTTTCGGAGGAAAAAATGCTGATTATGCGGAAAATGAACAGAGTTTTGGGGGAAAAACCCATTTTTAAGGAAAATGAACCCCCAGTTTTGGGGAAAAAAAATATTTTGGGGAAAATGAAGCCAGTAATCGGGTAAAAAACCCGAATTTTTGGGAAAATCAACAGATTTTGTGGGGGAGGAAACCAACTTGTAGGGAAATCAACCGAGTTTTGCTCGAAAAAAACGACTTTGGGGAAAATCAACGAAGTTTGGGAGGAAAAAATCCGATTTTGGGGAAAATGAATCCAGTTTTTGGGGAAAAAACCCGATTTTGGGGAAATGAACCCAGTAATGGGGAAAAAACCTGATTTTGGGGAAAATGAACACAGTTTGGAGGGAAAAACTTGATTTGTGTTAAAACGCACCCAGCTTTTTGGGGAAAAAGGGATTTTGGGGAAAATGAACACAGTTTGGGAGGAAAGAAGCTGATTATGAGGAAAATGAAACCAGTTTTGGGGGAAAAAACATTTTTGATGAAAATGAACCCAGTTTTGAAGGAAAAAAAAAAGATTTTGGGGAAATAAAGCCAGTAACTGGTTCAAAAATCCATATGTTGGGGAAAATGAACTCAATTTGGTGGGGAAAACCAGATATGCAGGGAATTAAACCCAGTTTTGGTTGGAAAAACATATTTTGGGGAAAATGAACCCAGTTTTGGGGGAAAAACCATTTTTAAGGAAAATGAACCCCCAGTTTTGGGGAAAAAAATTTTTTTGGGGAAAATGAACCCAGTAATCGGGTAAAAAACCCGAATTTTTGGGAAAATCAACAGATTTTGTGGGGGAGGAAACCAACTTGTAGGGAAATCAACCGAGTTTTGCTCGAAAAAAAAGACTTTGGGGAAAATCAACGCAGTTTGGGAGGAAAAAATCCGATTTTGGGGAAAATGAACCCAGTTTTTGGGGAAAAAACCCGATTTTGGGGAAATGAACCCAGTAATGGGGAAAAAACCTGATTTTGGGGAAAATGAACACAGTTTGGAGGGAAAAACTTGATTTGTGTTAAAATGCACCCAGCTTTTTGGGGAAAAAGGGATTTTGGGGAAAATGAACACAGTTTGTGAGGAAAGAAGCTGATTATGAGGAAAATGAAACCAGTTTGGGGGGAAAAAACATTTTTGATGAAAATGAACCCAGTTTTGAAGGAAAAAAAAAGATTTTGGGGAAATAAAGCCAGTAACTGGTTCAAAAATCCATATGTTGGGGAAAATGAACTCAATTTGGTGGGGAAAACCAGATATGCAGGGAATTAAACCCAGTTTTGGTTGGAAAAACATATTTTGGGGAAAATGAACCCAGTTTTTTGGGGGAAAATTTATTTTGGGGAAAATGAACCCAGTAATGGGGAAAAACCCGAATTTTGGGGAAAATGAACCAAGCGCGGAGTGGAAATAGAAGATTTTGAAAAAAAATGAAATCAGTTTGGAGGGGACAACCTGATTTGTGTGAAAATGTACCCAGTTTTGGGGGTTAATAGGGATTTTGTGGAAAATGAACCTAGTTTTGGAGGAAAAAATGTTGATTATGCGGAAAATGAACCCAGTTTTAGGGGGAAAATCCATTTTTAAGGAAAATGAACCCAGTAATCGGGTAAAAAAACCCGAATTTTTGGGAAAATCAACAGTTTTAGTGGGGGAGGAAACCAACTTGTAGGGAAATGAAGCGAGTTTTGCTCGAAAAAAAACCGACTTTGGGGAAAATCAACCCAGATTGGGAGGAAAAAATCCGATTTTGGGGAAAATGAACCCAGTTTTTGGGGAAAAAAACCGATTTTGGGGAAATGAACCCAGTTTTTGGGGAAAAAACCCCGATTTTGGGGAAATGAACCCAGTAATGGGGAAAAATCTGATTTTGGGGAAAATGAACACAGTGTGGAGGGAAAAACTTGATTTGTGTTAAAATGCACCCAGCTTTTTGGGGAAAAAAGGATTTTGGGGAAAATGAACACAGTTTGGGAGGAAAGAAGCTGATTATGAGGAAAATGAAACCAGTTTGGGGGGAAAAAAAACATTTTTGATGAAAATGAACCCAGTGCTGGAGGAAAAAAAAAGATTTTCGGGAAATAAAGCCAGTAACTGGTACAAAAATCCATATGTTGGGGAAAATGAACTCAATTTGGTGGGGAAAACCAGATATGCAGGGAAATAAACCCAGTTTTGGTTGAAAAAACATATTGTGGGGAAAATGAACCCAGTTTTTTTGGGGAAAATTTATTTTGGGGAAAATGAACACAGTAATGGGGAAAAATCCTGATTTTGGGGAAAATGAACCAAGTGCGGAGTGGAAATAAAAGATTTTGAGGAAAGTGAAATCAGTTTGGAGGGGACAACCCGATTTGTGTGAAAATGTACCCAGTTTTGGGGGTTAATAGGGATTTTGTGGAAAATGAACCTAGTTTTGGAGGAAAAAATGTTGATTATGCGAAAAATGAACCCAGTTTTGGGGGGAAAATCCATTTTTAAGGAAAATGAACCCAGTTTTGGGGAAAAAAAATATTTTGGGGAAAATGAAGCCAGTAATCGGGTAAAAACCCCGAATTTTAGGGAAAATGAACAGAGCTTGGGAGGGGGAAAACAACTTGTAGGGAAATGAACCCAGTTTTGCTCGAAAAAAAAAGACTTTGGGGAAAATCAACGCAGTTTGGGAGGAAAAAATCCGATTTTGGGGAAAATGAACCCAGTTTTTGGGGAAAAAACCCGATTTTGGGGAAATGAACCCAGTAATGGGGAAAAAAACTGATTTTTGGGGAAAATTAACCCTGTTTGGAGGGGAAAACTTGATTTGTGCGAAAATGCACCCAGTGTTTTGAAGAAAAAAAGAATTTTGCGGAAAATGAACCCAGTTTGGAAGGATAGACTCTGATTATGGGGAAAATGAACCCAGTTTGGGGGGGGGGGAAATATTTTGTGGAAATAAAGCCATTAATTGGGTAAAAAACCCGGATTTGGGGGAAAATGAACCCAGTTTGGTGGGGAAAACCCAATTTGTAGTGAAATAAACCTCGTTTTGTTGAAAAAAATATATTTTGGGGAAAATGAAACCAGTTTTAGGGGAAAAAATGATTTTGGTGAAAATGAAACCAGTAATGGTTAAAAAAACCCTGATTTTGGGGAAAATGAACCCAGTGTGGAGTGGAAATATAAGATTTTGGGGAAAATGTACACTGTTTGGAGGGGAAAACCTGATTTGTGTGGAGATGCAGCCAGGTTTTGGGGGAAAAAAAAGGATTTTGGGCAAAATGACCCAGTAATTGGGTAAAAAATCCGAATTTTGGGGAAAACGAAAACAGTTTGGAGGGGAAAAACCAGCTTGTAGGGAAATGAACCGAGTTTGGGAGGAAAAACCTGACTTTGGGGAAATGAACCCAGTTTGGGAGGAGAAAAACCTATTTTGGGGAAAACGAACCCAGTGTGGAGTAGAAATAGAAGGTTTGGGGGAAAATGAAATAAGTTTGGAGGGGAAAACCTGATTTGTGTGAAAATGTACCCAGTTTTGGGGGTTAATAGGGATTTTGGGGAAAATGAACCTAGTTTCGGAGGAAAAAATGCTGATTATGCGGAAAATGAACACAGTTTTGGGGGAAAAACCCATTTTTAAGGAAAATGAACCCCCAGTTTTGGGGATAAAAATATTTTGGGGAAAATGAAGCCAGTAATCGGGTAAAAAACCCGAATTTTTGGGAAAATCAACAGATTTTGTGGGGGAGGAAACCAACTTGTAGGGAAATCAACCGAGTTTTGCTCGAAAAAAACGACTTTGGGGAAAATCAACGAAGTTTGGGAGGAAAAAATCCGATTTTGGGGAAAATGAATCCAGTTTTTGGGGAAAAAACCCGATTTTGGGGAAATGAACCCAGTAATGGGGAAAAAACCTGATTTTGGGGAAAATGAACACAGTTTGGAGGGAAAAACTTGATTTGTGTTAAAACGCACCCAGCTTTTTGGGGAAAAAAGGATTTTGGGGAAAATGAACACAGTGTGGGAGGAAAGAAGCTGATTATGAGGAAAATGAAACCAGTTTGGGGGGAAAAAACATTTTTGATGAAAATGAACCCAGTTTTGAAGGAAAAAAAAAAGATTTTGGGGAAATAAAGCCAGTAACTGGTTCAAAAATCCATATGTTGGGGAAAATGAACTCAATTTGGTGGGGAAAACCAGATATGCAGGGAATTAAACCCAGTTTTGGTTGGAAAAACATATTTTGGGGAAAATGAACCCAGTTTTGGGGGGGAAATCCATTTTTAAGGAAAATGAACCCCCAGTTTTGGGGAAAAAAATTTTTTTGGGGAAAATGAACCCAGTAATCGGGTAAAAAACCCGAATTTTTGGGAAAATCAACAGATTTTGTGGGGGAGGAAACCAACTTGTAGGGAAATCAACCGAGTTTTGCTCGAAAAAAAAGACTTTGGGGAAAATCAACGCAGTTTGGGAGGAAAAAATCCGATTTTGGGGAAAATGAACCCAGTTTTTGGGGAAAAAACCCGATTTTGGGGAAATGAACCCAGTAATGGGGAAAAAACCTGATTTTGGGGAAAATGAACACAGTTTGGAGGGAAAAACTTGATTTGTGTTAAAATGCACCCAGCTTTTTGGGGAAAAAAGGATTTTGGGGAAAATGAACACAGTTTGGGATGAAAGAAGCTGATTATGAGGAAAATGAAACCAGTTTGGGGGGAAAAAAAACATTTTTGATGAAAATGAACCCAGTGCTGGAGGAAAAAAAAAGATTTTCGGGAAATAAAGCCAGTAACTGGTACAAAAATCCATATGTTGGGGAAAATGAACTCAATTTGGTGGGGAAAACCAGATATGCAGGGAAATAAACCCAGTTTTGGTTGAAAAAACATATTGTGGGGAAAATGAACCCAGTTTTTTTGGGGAAAATTTATTTTGGGGAAAATGAACACAGTAATGGGGAAAAATCCTGATTTTGGGGAAAATGAACCAAGTGCGGAGTGGAAATAAAAGATTTTGAGGAAAGTGAAATCAGTTTGGAGGGGACAACCTGATTTGTGTGAAAATGTACCCAGTTTTGGGGGTTAATAGGGATTTTGTGGAAAATGAACCTAGTTTTGGAGGAAAAAATGTTGATTATGCGAAAAATGGACCCAGTTTTGGGGGGAAAATCCATTTTTAAGGAAAATGAACCCAGTTTTGGGGAAAAAAAATATTTTGGGGAAAATGAAGCCAGTAATCGGGTAAAAACCCCGAATTTTTGGGAAAATGAACAGAGCTTGGGAGGGGGAAAACAACTTGTAGGGAAATGAAGCCAGTTTTGCTCGAAAAAAAAAGACTTTGGGGAAAATCAACGCAGTTTGGGAGGAAAAAATCCGATTTTGGGGAAAATGAACCCAGTTTTTGGGGAAAAAACCCGATTTTGGGGAAATGAACCCAGTAATGGGGAAAAAAACTGATTTTTGGGGAAAATTAACCCTGTTTGGAGGGGAAAACTTGATTTGTGCGAAAATGCACCCAGTGTTTTGAAGAAAAAAAGAATTTTGCGGAAAATGAACCCAGTTTGGAAGGATAGACTCTGATTATGGGGAAAATGAACCCAGTTTGGGGGGGGGGGAAATATTTTGTGGAAATAAAGCCATTAATTGGGTAAAAAACCCGGATTTGGGGGAAAATGAACCCAGTTTGGTGGGGAAAACCCAATTTGTAGTGAAATAAACCTCGTTTTGTTGAAAAAAATATATTTTGGGGAAAATGAAACCAGTTTTAGGGGAAAAAATGATTTTGGTGAAAATGAAACCAGTAATGGTTAAAAAAACCCTGATTTTGGGGAAAATGAACCCAGTGTGGAGTGGAAATATAAGATTTTGGGGAAAATGTACACTGTTTGGAGGGGAAAACCTTATTTGTGTGGAGATGCAGCCAGGTTTTGGGGGAAAAAAAAGGATTTTGGGCAAAATGACCCAGTAATTGGGTAAAAAATCTGAATTTTGGGGAAAACGAAAACAGTTTGGAGGGGAAAAACCAGCTTGTAGGGAAATGAACCGAGTTTGGGAGGAAAAACCTGACTTTGGGGAAATGAACCCAGTTTGGGAGGAGAAAAACCTATTTTGGGGAAAACGAACCCAGTGTGGAGTAGAAATAGAAGGTTTGGGGGAAAATGAAATAAGTTTGGAGGGGAAAACCTGATTTGTGTGAAAATGTACCCAGTTTTGGGGGTTAATAGGGATTTTGGGGAAAATGAACCTAGTTTCGGAGGAAAAAATGCTGATTATGCGGAAAATGAACAGAGTTTTGGGGGAAAAACCCATTTTTAAGGAAAATGAACCCCCAGTTTTGGGGAAAAAAAATATTTTGGGGAAAATGAAGCCAGTAATCGGGTAAAAAACCCGAATTTTTGGGAAAATCAACAGATTTTGTGGGGGAGGAAACCAACTTGTAGGGAAATCAACCGAGTTTTGCTCGAAAAAAACGACTTTGGGGAAAATCAACGAAGTTTGGGAGGAAAAAATCCGATTTTGGGGAAAATGAATCCAGTTTTTGGGGAAAAAACCCGATTTTGGGGAAATGAACCCAGTAATGGGGAAAAAACCTGATTTTGGGGAAAATGAACACAGTTTGGAGGGAAAAACTTGATTTGTGTTAAAACGCACCCAGCTTTTTGGGGAAAAAGGGATTTTGGGGAAAATGAACACAGTTTGGGAGGAAAGAAGCTGATTATGAGGAAAATGAAACCAGTTTTGGGGGAAAAAACATTTTTGATGAAAATGAACCCAGTTTTGAAGGAAAAAAAAAAGATTTTGGGGAAATAAAGCCAGTAACTGGTTCAAAAATCCATATGTTGGGGAAAATGAACTCAATTTGGTGGGGAAAACCAGATATGCAGGGAATTAAACCCAGTTTTGGTTGGAAAAACATATTTTGGGGAAAATGAACCCAGTTTTGGGGGGGAAATCCATTTTTAAGGAAAATGAACCCCCAGTTTTGGGGAAAAAAATTTTTTTGGGGAAAATGAACCCAGTAATCGGGTAAAAAACCCGAATTTTTGGGAAAATCAACAGATTTTGTGGGGGAGGAAACCAACTTGTAGGGAAATCAACCGAGTTTTGCTCGAAAAAAATGACTTTGGGGAAAATCAACGCAGTTTGGGAGGAAAAAATCCGATTTTGGGGAAAATGAACCCAGTTTTTGGGGAAAAAACCCGATTTTGGGGAAATGAACCCAGTAATGGGGAAAAAACCTGATTTTGGGGAAAATGAACACAGTTTGGAGGGAAAAACTTGATTTGTGTTAAAATGCACCCAGCTTTTTGGGGAAAAAGGGATTTTGGGGAAAATGAACACAGTTTGGGAGGAAAGAAGCTGATTATGAGGAAAATGAAACCAGTTTGGGGGGAAAAAACATTTTTGATGAAAATGAATCCAGTTTTGAAGGAAAAAAAAAGATTTTGGGGAAATAAAGCCAGTAACTGGTTCAAAAATCCATATGTTGGGGAAAATGAACTCAATTTGGTGGGGAAAACCAGATATGCAGGGAATTAAACCCAGTTTTGGTTGGAAAAACATATTTTGGGGAAAATGAACCCAGTTTTTTGGGGGAAAATTTATTTTGGGGAAAATGAACCCAGTAATGGGGAAAAACCCGAATTTTGGGGAAAATGAACCAAGCGCGGAGTGGAAATAGAAGATTTTGAAAAAAAATGAAATCAGTTTGGAGGGGACAACCTGATTTGTGTGAAAATGTACCCAGTTTTGGGGGTTAATAGGGATTTTGTGGAAAATGAACCTAGTTTTGGAGGAAAAAATGTTGATTATGCGGAAAATGAACCCAGTTTTAGGGGGAAAATCCATTTTTAAGGAAAATGAACCCAGTAATCGGGTAAAAAAACCCGAATTTTTGGGAAAATCAACAGTTTTAGTGGGGGAGGAAACCAACTTGTAGGGAAATGAAGCGAGTTTTGCTCGAAAAAAAACCGACTTTGGGGAAAATCAACCCAGATTGGGAGGAAAAAATCCGATTTTGGGGAAAATGAACCCAGTTTTTGGGGAAAAAAACCGATTTTGGGGAAATGAACCCAGTTTTTGGGGAAAAAAACCCGATTTTGGGGAAATGAACCCAGTAATGGGGAAAAATCTGATTTTGGGGAAAATGAACACAGTGTGGAGGGAAAAACTTGATTTGTGTTAAAATGCACCCAGCTTTTTGGGGAAAAAAGGATTTTGGGGAAAATGAACACAGTTTGGGAGGAAAGAAGCTGATTATGAGGAAAATGAAACCAGTTTGGGGGGAAAAAAAACATTTTTGATGAAAATGAACCCAGTGCTGGAGGAAAAAAAAAGATTTTCGGGAAATAAAGCCAGTAACTGGTACAAAAATCCATATGTTGGGGAAAATGAACTCAATTTGGTGGGGAAAACCAGATATGCAGGGAAATAAACCCAGTTTTGGTTGAAAAAACATATTGTGGGGAAAATGAACCCAGTTTTTTTGGGGAAAATTTATTTTGGGGAAAATGAACACAGTAATGGGGAAAAATCCTGATTTTGGGGAAAATGAACCAAGTGCGGAGTGGAAATAAAAGATTTTGAGGAAAGTGAAATCAGTTTGGAGGGGACAACCTGATTTGTGTGAAAATGTACCCAGTTTTGGGGGTTAATAGGGATTTTGGGGAAAATGAACCTAGTTTTGGAGGAAAAAATGTTGATTATGCGAAAAATGGACCCAGTTTTGGGGGGAAAATCCATTTTTAAGGAAAATGAACCCAGTTTTGGGGAAAAAAAATATTTTGGGGAAAATGAAGCCAGTAATCGGGTAAAAACCCCGAATTTTAGGGAAAATGAACAGAGTTTGGGAGGGGGAAAACAACTTGTAGGGAAATGAACCCAGTTTTGCTCGAAAAAAAAAGACTTTGGGGAAAATCAACGCAGTTTGGGAGGAAAAAATCCGATTTTGGGGAAAATGAACCCAGTTTTTGGGGAAAAAACCCGATTTTGGGGAAATGAACCCAGTAATGGGGAAAAAAACTGATTTTGGGGAAAATGAACACAGTTTGGAGGGAAAAACTTGATTTGTGTTAAAATGCACCCAGGTTTTTGGGGAAAAAGGGATTTTGGGGAAAATGAACACAGTTTGGGAAGAAAGAAGCTGATTATGAGGAAAATGAAACCAGTTTGGGGGGAAAAAACATTTTTGATGAAAATGGACCCAGTTTTGAAGGAAAAAAAAAGATTTTGGGGAAATAAAGCCAGTAACTGGTTCAAAAATCCATATGTTGGGGAAAATGAACTCAATTTGGTGGGGAAAACCAGATATGCAGGGAATGAAACCCAGTTTTGGTTGGAAAAACATATTTTGGGGAAAATGAACCCAGTTTTGGGGGGGAAATCCATTTTTAAGGAAAATGAACCCCCAGTTTTGGGGAAAAAAATTTTTTTGGGGAAAATGAACCCAGTAATCGGGTAAAAAACCCGAATTTTTGGGAAAATCAACAGATTTTGTGGGGGAGGAAACCAACTTGTAGGGAAATCAACCGAGTTTTGCTCGAAAAAAATGACTTTGGGGAAAATCAACGCAGTTTGGGAGGAAAAAATCCGATTTTGGGGAAAATGAACCCAGTTTTTGGGGAAAAAACCCGATTTTGGGGAAATGAACCCAGTAATGGGGAAAAAACCTGATTTTGGGGAAAATGAACACAGTTTGGAGGGAAAAACTTGATTTGTGTTAAAATGCACTCAGCTTTTTGGGGAAAAAGGGATTTTGGGGAAAATGAACACAGTTTCGGAGGAAAGAAGCTGATTATGGGGAAAATGAAACCAGTTTGGGGGGGAAAAAAACATTTTTGATGAAAATGAACCCAGTTCTGGAGGAAAAAAAAAGATTTTCGGGAAATAAAGCCAGTAACTGGTACAAAAATCCATATGTTGGGGAAAATGAACTCAATTTGGTGGGGAAAACCAGATATGCAGGGAAATAAACCCAGTTTTGGTTGAAAAAACATATTGTAGGGAAAATGAACTCAGTTTTTTTTGGGAAAATTTATTTTGGGGAAAATGAACACAGTAATGGGGAAAAATCCTGATTTTGGGGAAAATGAACCAAGTGCGGAGTGGAAATAAAAGATTTTGAGGAAAGTGAAATCAGTTTGGAGGGGACAACCTGATTTGTGTGAAAATGTACCCAGTTTTGGGGGTTAATAGGGATTTTGTGGAAAATGAACCTAGTTTTGGAGGAAAAAATTTTGATTATGTGGAAAATGAACCCAGTTTTGGGGGGAAAATCCATTTTTAAGGAAAATGATCCCAGTAATCGGGTAAAAAAACCCGAATTTTTGGGAAAATCAACAGTTTTAGTGGGGGAGGAAACCAACTTGTAGGGAAATGAAGCGAGTTTTGCTCGAAAAAAAACCGACTTTGGGGAAAATCAACCCAGATTGGGAGGAAAAAATCCGATTTTGGGGAAAATGAACCCAGTTTTTGGGGAAAAAAACCGATTTTGGGGAAATGAACCCAGTTTTTGGGGAAAAAAACCCGATTTTGGGGAAATGAACCCAGTAATGGGGAAAAATCTGATTTTGGGGAAAATGAACACAGTGTGGAGGGAAAAACTTGATTTGTGTTAAAATGCACCCAGCTTTTTGGGGAAAAAAGGATTTTGGGGAAAATGAACACAGTTTGGGAGGAAAGAAGCTGATTATGGGGAAAATGAAACCAGTTTGGGGGGGAAAAAAACATTTTTGATGAAAATGAACCCAGTTCTGGAGGAAAAAAAAAGATTTTCGGGAAATAAAGCCAGTAACTGGTACAAAAATCCATATGTTGGGGAAAATGAACTCAATTTGGTGGGGAAAACCAGATATGCAGGGAAATAAACCCAGTTTTGGTTGAAAAAACATATTGTGGGGAAAATGAACCCAGTTTTTTTTGGGAAAATTTATTTTGGGGAAAATGAACACAGTAATGGGGGAAAATCCTGATTTTGGGGAAAATGAACCAAGTGCGGAGTGGAAATAAAAGATTTTGAGGAAAGTGAAATCAGTTTGGAGGAGACAACCTGATTTGTGTGAAAATGTACCCAGTTTTGGGGGTTAATAGGGATTTTGTGGAAAATGAACCTAGTTTTGGAGGAAAAAATGTTGATTATGCGAAAAATGAACCCAGTTTTGGGGGGAAAATCCATTTTTAAGGAAAATGAACCCAGTTTTGGGGAAAAAAAATATTTTGGGGAAAATGAAGCCAGTAATCGGGTAAAAACCCCGAATTTTTGGGAAAATGAACAGAGCTTGGGAGGGGGAAAACAACTTGTAGGGAAATGAACCCAGTTTTGCTCGAAAAAAAAAGACTTTGGGGAAAATCAACGCAGTTTGGGAGGAAAAAATCCGATTTTGGGGAAAATGAACCCAGTTTTTGGGGAAAAAACCCGATTTTGGGGAAATGAACCCAGTAATGGGGAAAAAAACTGATTTTGGGGGAAAATTAACCCTGTTTGGAGGGGAAAACTTGATTTGTGCGAAAATGCACCCAGTGTTTTGAAGAAAAAAAGAATTTTGCGGAAAGTGAACCCAGTTTGGAAGGATAGACTCTGATTATGGGGAAAATGAACCCAGTTTGGGGGGGGGGGAATATTTTGTGGAAATAAAGCCATTAATTGGGTAAAAAACCCGGATTTGGGGGAAAATGAACCCAGTTTGGTGGGGAAAACCCAATTTGTAGTGAAATAAACCTCGTTTTGTTGAAAAAAATATATTTTGGGGAAAATGAAACCAGTTTTAGGGGAAAAAATGATTTTGGTGAAAATGAAACCAGTAATGGTTAAAAAAACCCTGATTTTGGGGAAAATGAACCCAGTGTGGAGTGGAAATATAAGATTTTGGGGAAAATGTACACTGTTTGGAGGGGAAAACCTTATTTGTGTGGAGATGCAGCCAGGTTTTGGGGGAAAAAAAAGGATTTTGGGCAAAATGACCCAGTAATTGGGTAAAAAATCCGAATTTTGGGGAAAACGAAAACAGTTTGGAGGGGAAAAACCAGCTTGTAGGGAAATGAACCGAGTTTGGGAGGAAAAACCTGACTTTGGGGAAATGAACCCAGTTTGGGAGGAGAAAAACCTATTTTGGGGAAAACGAACCCAGTGTGGAGTAGAAATAGAAGGTTTGGGGGAAAATGAAATAAGTTTGGAGGGGAAAACCTGATTTGTGTGAAAATGTACCCAGGTTTTTGGGGAAAAAGGGATTTTGGGGAAAATGAACACAGTTTGGGAGGAAAGAAGCTGATTATGAGGAAAATGAAACCAGTTTGGGGGGAAAAAACATTTTTGATGAAAATGGACCCAGTTTTGAAGGAAAAAAAAAGATTTTGGGGAAATAAAGCCAGTAACTGGTTCAAAAATCCATATGTTGGGGAAAATGAACTCAATTTGGTGGGGAAAACCAGATATGCAGGGAATTAAACCCAGTTTTGGTTGGAAAAACATATTTTGGGGAAAATGAACCCAGTTTTGGGGGGGAAATCCATTTTTAAGGAAAATTAACCCCCAGTTTTGGGGAAAAAAATTTTTTTGGGGAAAATGAACCCAGTAATCGGGTAAAAAACCCGAATTTTTGGGAAAATCAACAAATTTTGTGGGGGAGGAAACCAACTTGTAGGGAAATCAACCGAGTTTTGCTCGAAAAAAATGACTTTGGGGAAAATCAACGCAGTTTGGGAGGAAAAAATCCGATTTTGGGGAAAATGAACCCAGTTTTTGGGGAAAAAACCCGATTTTGGGGAAATGAACCCAGTAATGGGGAAAAAACCTGATTTTGGGGAAAATGAACACAGTTTGGAGGGAAAAACTTGATTTGTGTTAAAATGCACTCAGCTTTTTGGGGAAAAAGGGATTTTGGGGAAAATGAACACAGTTTGGGAGGAAAGAAGCTGATTATGAGGAAAATGAAACCAGTTTGGGGGGAAAAAACATTTTTGATGAAAATGAATCCAGTTTTGAAGGAAAAAAAAAGATTTTGGGGAAATAAAGCCAGTAACTGGTTCAAAAATCCATATGTTGGGGAAAATGAACTCAATTTGGTGGGGAAAACCACATATGCAGGGAATTAAACCCAGTTTTGGTTGGAAAAACATATTTTGGGGAAAATGAACCCAGTTTTTTGGGGGAAAATTTATTTTGGGGAAAATGAATCCAGTAATGGGGAAAAATCCTGATTTTGGGGAAAATGAACCAAGCGCGGAGTGGAAATAGAAGATTTTGAAAAAAAATGAAATCAGTTTGGAGGGGACAACCTGATTTGTGTGAAAATGTACCCAGTTTTGGGGGTTAATAGGGATTTTGTGGAAAATGAACCTAGTTTTGGAGGAAAAAATGTTGATTATGCGGAAAATGAACCCAGTTTTGGGGGGAAAATCCATTTTTAAGGAAAATGAACCCAGTAATCGGGTAAAAAAACCCGAATTTTTGGGAAAATCAACAGTTTTAGTGGGGGAGGAAACCAACTTGTAGGGAAATGAAGCGAGTTTTGCTCGAAAAAAAACCGACTTTGGGGAAAATCAACCCAGATTGGGAGGAAAAAATCCGATTTTGGGGAAAATGAACCCAGTTGTTGGGGAAAAAAACCGATTTTGGGGAAATGAACACAGTTTTTGGGGAAAAAAAAACCGATTTTGGGGAAATGAACCCAGTAATGGGGAAAAATCTGATTTTGGGGAAAATGAACACAGTGTGGAGGGAAAAACTTGATTTGTGTTAAAATGCACCCAGCTTTTTGGGGAAAAAAGGATTTTGGGGAAAATGAACACAGTTTGGGAGGAAAGAAGCTGATTATGGGGAAAATGAAACCAGTTTGGGGGGGAAAAAAACATTTTTGATGAAAATGAACCCAGTTCTGGAGGAAAAAAAAAGATTTTCGGGAAATAAAGCCAGTAACTGGTACAAAAATCCATATGTTGGGGAAAATGAACTCAATTTGGTGGGGAAAACCAGATATGCAGGGAAATAAACCCAGTTTTGGTTGAAAAAACATATTGTGGGGAAAATGAACTCAGTTTTTTTTGGGAAAATTTATTTTGGGGAAAATGAACACAGTAATGGGGAAAAATCCTGATTTTGGGGAAAATGAACCAAGTGCGGAGTGGAAATAAAAGATTTTGAGGAAAGTGAAATCAGTTTGGAGGGGACAACCTGATTTGTGTGAAAATGTACCCAGTTTTGGGGGTTAATAGGGATTTTGTGGAAAATGAACCTAGTTTTGGAGGAAAAAATGTTGATTATGCGAAAAATGAACCCAGTTTTTGGGGAAAAAATCCGATTTTGGGGAAATGAACCCAGTAATGGGGAAAAAACCTGATTTTTGGGGAAAATTAACCCTGTTTGGAGGGGAAAACTTGATTTGTGTGAAAGTGCACCCAGTGTTTTGAAGAAAAAAAGAATTTTGGGGGAAATGAACCCAGTTTGGAAGGATAGACTCTGATTATGGGGAAAATGAACCCAGTTTGGGGGGGGGGGAAATATTTTGTGGAAATAAAGCCATTAATTGGGTAAAAAACCCGGATTATGGGGAAAATGAACCCAGTTTGGTGGGGAAAACCCAATTTGTAGTGAAATGAACCCAGTTTTGTTGAAAAAAATATATTTTGGGGAAAATGAAACCAGTTTTAGGGGAAAAAATGATTTTGGTGAAAATGAAACCAGTAATGGTTAAAAAAAACCCTGATTTTGGGGAAAATGAACCCAGTGTGGAGTGGAAATATAAGATTTTGGGGAAAATGTACACTGTTTGGAGGGGAAAACCTGATTTGTGTGGAGATGCAGCCAGGTTTTGGGGGGAAAAAAAGGATTTTGGGCAAAATGACCCAGTAATTGGGTAAAAAATCCGAATTTTGGGGAAAACGAAAACAGTTTGGTTGGGAAAAACCAGCTTGTAGGGAAATGAACCGAGTTTGGGAGGAAAAACCTGACTTTGGGGAAATGAACCCAGTTTGGGAGGAGAAAAACCTATTTTGGGGAAAACGAACCCAGTGTGGAGTAGAAATAGAAGGTTTGGGGGAAAATGAAATAAGTTTGGAGGGGAAAACCTGATTTGTGTGAAAATGTACCCAGTTTTGGGGGTTAATAGGGATTTTGGGGAAAATGAACCTAGTTTCGGAGGAAAAAATGCTGATTATGCGGAAAATGAACACAGTTTTGGGGGAAAAACCCATTTTTAAGGAAAATGAACCCCCAGTTTTGGGGAAAAAAAATATTTTGGGGAAAATGAACCCAGTAATCGGGTAAAAAACCTGAATTTTTGGGAAAATCAACAGATTTTGTGGGGGAGGAAACCAACTTGTAGGGAAATCAACCGAGTTTTGCTCGAAAAAAACGACTTTGGGGAAAATCAACGAAGTTTGGGAGGAAAAAATCCGATTTTCGGAAAAAATGAATCCAGTTTTTGGGGAAAAAACCCGATTTTGGGGAAATGAACCCAGTAATGGGGAAAAAACCTGATTTTGGGGAAAATGAACACAGTTTGGAGGGAAAAACTTGATTTGTGTTAAAACGCACCCAGCTTTTTGGGGAAAAAGGGATTTTGGGGAAAATGAACACAGTTTGGGAGGAAAGAAGCTGATTATGAGGAAAATGAAACCAGTTTTGGGGGAAAAAACATTTTTGATGAAAATGAACCCAGTTTTGAAGGAAAAAAAAAAGATTTTGGGGAAATAAAGCCAGTAACTGGTTCAAAAATCCATATGTTGGGGAAAATGAACTCAATTTGGTGGGGAAAACCAGATATGCAGGGAATTAAACCCAGTTTTGGTTGGAAAAACATATTTTGGGGAAAATGAACCCAGTTTTGGGGGGGAAATCCATTTTTAAGGAAAATGAACCCCTAGTTTTGGGGAAAAAAATTTTTTTGGGGAAAATGAACCCAGTAATCGGGTAAAAAATCCGAATTTTTGGGAAAATCAACAGATTTTGTGGGGGAGGAAACCAACTTGTAGGGAAATGAAGCGAGTTTTGCTCGAAAAAAAACCGACTTTGGGGAAAATCAACGCAGTTTAGGAGGAAAAAATCCGATTTTGGGGAAAATGAACCCAGTTTTTGGGGAAAAAACCCGATTTTGGGGAAATGAACCCAGTTTTTGGGGAAAAAAAACCGATTTTGGGGAAATGAACCCAGTAATGGGGAAAAATCTGATTTTGGGGAAAATGAACACAGTGTGGAGGGAAAAACTTGATTTGTGTTAAAATGCACCCAGCTTTTTGGGGAAAAAAGGATTTTGGGGAAAATGAACACAGTTTGGGAGGAAAGAAGCTGATTATGGGGAAAATGAAACCAGTTTGGGGGGGAAAAAAACATTTTTGATGAAAATGAACCCAGTTCTGGAGGAAAAAAAAAGATTTTGGGGAAATAAAGCCAGTAACTGGTACAAAAATCCATATGTTGGGGAAAATGAACTCAATTTGGTGGGGAAAACCAGATATGCAGGGAAATAAACCCAGTTTTGGTTGAAAAAACATATTGTGGGGAAAATGAACCCAGTTTTTTTTGGGAAAATTTATTTTGGGGAAAATGAACACAGTAATGGGGAAAAATCCTGATTTTGGGGAAAATGAACCAAGTGCAGAGTGGAAATAAAAGGTTTTGAGGAAAGTGAAATCAGTTTGGAGGGGACAACCTGATTTGTGTGAAAATGTACCCAGTTTTGGGGGTTAATAGGGATTTTGTGGAAAATGAACCTAGTTTTGGAGGAAAAAATGTTGATTATGCGAAAAATGAACCCAGTTTTGGGGGGAAAATCCATTTTTAAGGAAAATGAACCCAGTTTTGGGGAAAAAAAATATTTTGGGGAAAATGAAGCCAGTAATCGGGTAAAAACCCCGAATTTTTGGGAAAATGAACAGAGCTTGGGAGGGGGAAAACAACTTGTAGGGAAATGAACCCAGTTTTGCTCGAAAAAAAAAGACTTTGGGGAAAATCAACGCAGTTTGGGAGGAAAAAATCCGATTTTGGGGAAAATGAACCCAGTTTTTGGGGAAAAAACCCGATTTTGGGGAAATGAACTCAGTAATGGGGAAAAAAACTGATTTTTGGGGAAAATTAACCCTGTTTGGAGGGGAAAACTTGATTTGTGTGAAAGTGCACCCAGTGTTTTGAAGAAAAAAAGAATTTTGCGGAAAATGAACCCAGTTTGGAAGGATAGACTCTGATTATGGGGAAAATGAACCCAGTTTGGGGGGGGGGGGAAATATTTTGTGGAAATAAAGCCATTAATTGGGTAAAAAACCCGGATTTGGGGGAAAATGAACCCAGTTTGGTGGGGAAAACCCAATTTGTAGTGAAATAAACCCAGTTTTGTTGAAAAAAATATATTTTGGGGAAAATGAAACCAGTTTTAGGGGAAAAAATGATTTTGGTGAAAATGAAACCAGTAATGGTTAAAAAAAACCCTGATTTTGGGGAAAATGAACCCAGTGTGGAGTGGAAATATAAGATTTTGGGGAAAATGTACACTGTTTGGAGGGGAAAACCTGATTTGTGTGGAGATGCAGCCAGGTTTTGGGGGGAAAAAAAGGATTTTGGGCAAAATGACCCAGTAATTGGGTAAAAAATCCGAATTTTGGGGAAAACGAAAACAGTTTGGAGGGGAAAAACCAGCTTGTAGGGAAATGAACCGAGTTTGGGAGGAAAAACCTGACTTTGGGGAAATGAACCCAGTTTGGGAGGAGAAAAACCTATTTTGGGGAAAACGAACCCAGTGTGGAGTAGAAATAGAAGGTTTGGGGGAAAATGAAATAAGTTTGGAGGGGAAAACCTGATTTGTGTGAAAATGTACCCAGTTTTGGGGGTTAATAGGGATTTTGGGGAAAATGAACCTAGTTTCGGAGGAAAAAATGCTGATTATGCGGAAAATGAACACAGTTTTGGGGGAAAAACCCATTTTTAAGGAAAATGAACCCCCAGTTTTGGGGAAAAAAATTTTTTTGGGGAAAATGAAGCCAGTAATCGGGTAAAAAACCCGAATTTTTGGGAAAATCAACAGATTTTGTGGGGGAGGAAACCAACTTGTAGGGAAATCAACCTAGTTTTGCTCGAAAAAAACGACTTTGGGGAAAATCAACGAAGTTTGGGAGGAAAAAATCCGATTTTGGGGAAAATGAATCCAGTTTTTGGGGAAAAAACCCGATTTTGGGGAAATGAACCCAGTAATGGGGAAAAAACCTGATTTTGGGGAAAATGAACACAGTTTGGAGGGAAAAACTTGATTTGTGTTAAAATGCACCCAGCTTTTTGGGGAAAAAGGGATTTTGGGGAAAATGAACACAGTTTGGGAGGAAAGAAGCTGATTATGAGGAAAATGAAACCAGTTTTGGGGGAAAAAACATTTTTGATGAAAATGAACCCAGTTTTGAAGGAAAAAAAAAAGATTTTGGGGAAATAAAGCCAGTAACTGGTTCAAAAATCCATATGTTGGGGAAAATGAACTCAATTTGGTGGGGAAAACCAGATATGCAGGGAATTAAACCCAGTTTTGGTTGGAAAAACATATTTTGGGGAAAATGAACCCAGTTTTGGGGGGGAAATCCATTTTTAAGGAAAATGAACCCCCAGTTTTGGGGAAAAAATTTTTTTGGGGAAAATGAACCCAGTAATCGGGTAAAAAACCCGAATTTTTGGGAAAATCAACAGATTTTGTGGGGGAGGAAACCAACTTGTAGGGAAATCAACCGAGTTTTGCTCGAAAAAAATGACTTTGGGGAAAATCAACGCAGTTTGGGAGGAAAAAATCCGATTTTGGGGAAAATGAACCCAGTTTTTGGGGAAAAAACCCGATTTTGGGGAAATGAACCCAGTAATGGGGAAAAAACCTGATTTTGGGGAAAATGAACACAGTTTGGAGGGAAAAACTTGATTTGTGTTAAAATGCACCCAGGTTTTTGGGGAAAAAGGGATTTTGGGGAAAATGAACACAGTTTGGGAGGAAAGAAGCTGATTATGAGGAAAATGAAACCAGTTTGGGGGGAAAAAACATTTTTGATGAAAATGAACCCAGTTTTGAAGGAAAAAAAAAGATTTTGGGGAAATAAAGCCAGTAACTGGTTCAAAAATCCATATGTTGGGGAAAATGAACTCAATTTGGTGGGGAAAACCACATATGCAGGGAATTAAACCCAGTTTTGGTTGGAAAAACATATTTTGGGGAAAATGAACCCAGTTTTTTGGGGGAAAATTTATTTTGGGGAAAATGAACCCAGTAATGGGGAAAAATCCTGATTTTGGGGAAAATGAACCAAGTGCGGAGTGGAAATAGAAGATTTTGAAAAAAAATGAAATCAGTTTGGAGGGGACAACCTGATTTGTGTGAAAATGTACCCAGTTTTGGGGGTTAATAGGGATTTTGTGGAAAATGAACCTAGTTTTGGAGGAAAAAATGTTGATTATGCGGAAAATGAACACAGTTTTGGGGGGAAAATCCATTTTTAAGGAAAATGAACCCAGTAATCGGGTAAAAAAACCCGAATTTTTGGGAAAATCAACAGTTTTAGTGGGGGAGGAAACAAACTTGTAGGGAAATGAAGCGAGTTTTGCTCAAAAAAAACCGACTTTGGGGAAAATCAACCCAGATTGGGAGGAAAAAATACGATTTTGGGGAAAATGAACCCAGTTTTTGGGGAAAAAAACCGATTTTGGGGAAATGAACCCAGTTTTTGGGGAAAAAAAACCGGTTTTGGGGAAATGAACCCAGTAATGGGGAAAAATCTGATTTTGGGGAAAATGAACACAGTGTGGAGGGAAAAACTTGATTTGTGTTAAAATGCACCCAGCTTTTTGGGGAAAAAAGGATTTTGGGGAAAATGAACACAGTTTGGGAGGAAAGAAGCTGATTATGAGGAAAATGAAACCAGTTTGGGGGGAAAAAAAACATTTTTGATGAAAATGAACCCAGTGCTGGAGGAAAAAAAAAGATTTTCGGGAAATAAAGCCAGTAACTGGTACAAAAATCCATATGTTGGGGAAAATGAACTCAATTTGGTGGGGAAAACCAGATATGCAGGGAAATAAACCCAGTTTTGGTTGAAAAAACATATTGTGGGGAAAATGAACCCAGTTTTTTTTGGGAAAATTTATTTTGGGGAAAATGAACACAGTAATGGGGAAAAATCCTGATTTTGGGGAAAATGAACCAAGTGCGGAGTGGAAATAAAAGATTTTGAGGAAAGTGAAATCAGTTTGGAGGGGACAACCTGATTTGTGTGAAAATGTACCCAGTTTTGGGGGTTAATAGGGATTTTGTGGAAAATGAACCTAGTTTTGGAGGAAAAAATGTTGATTATGCGAAAAATGAACCCAGTTTTGGGGGGGAAATCCATTTTTAAGGAAAATGAACCCAGTTTTGGGGAAAAAAAATATTTTGGGGAAAATGAAGCCAGTAATCGGGTAAAAACCCCGAATTTTTGGGAAAATGAACAGAGCTTGGGAGGGGGAAAACAACTTGTAGGGAAATGAACCCAGTTTTGCTCGAAAAAAAAAGACTTTGGGGAAAATCAACGCAGTTTGGGAGGAAAAAATCCGATTTTGGGGAAAATGAACCCAGTTTTTGGGGAAAAAACCCGATTTTGGGGAAATGAACCCAGTAATGGGGAAAAAACCTGATTTTTGGGGAAAATTAACCCTGTTTGGAGTGGAAAACTTGATTTGTGTGAAAGTGCACCCAGTGTTTTGAAGAAAAAAAGAATTTTGGGGGAAATGAACCCAGTTTGGAAGGATAGACTCTGATTATGGGGAAAATGAACCCAGTTTGGGGGGGGGGGGAAATATTTTGTGGAAATAAAGCCATTAATTGGGTAAAAAACCCGGATTTGGGGGAAAATGAACCCAGTTTGGTGGGGAAAACCCAATTTGTAGTGAAATAAACCTCGTTTTGTTGAAAAAAATATATTTTGGGGAAAATGAAACCAGTTTTAGGGGAAAAAATGATTTTGGTGAAAATGAAACCAGTAATGGTTAAAAAAAACCCTGATTTTGGGGAAAATGAACCCAGTGTGGAGTGGAAATATAAGATTTTGGGGAAAATGTACACTGTTTGGAGGGGAAAACCTGATTTGTGTGGAGATGCAGCCAGGTTTTGGGGGAAAAAAAAAGGATTTTGGGCAAAATGACCCAGTAATTGGGTAAAAAATCCGAATTTTGGGGAAAACGAAAACAGTTTGGAGGGGAAAAACCAGCTTGTAGGGAAATGAACCGAGTTTGGGAGGAAAAACCTGACTTTGGGGAAATGAACCCAGTTTGGGAGGAGAAAAACCTATTTTGGGGAAAACGAACCCAGTGTGGAGTAGAAATAGAAGGTTTGGGGGAAAATGAAATAAGTTTGGAGGGGAAAACCTGATTTGTGTGAAAATGTACCCAGTTTTGGGGGTTAATAGGGATTTTGGGGAAAATGAACCTAGTTTCGGAGGAAAAAATGCTGATTATGCGGAAAATGAACACAGTTTTGGGGGAAAAACCCATTTTTAAGGAAAATGAACCCCCAGTTTTGGGGAAAAAAATTTTTTTGGGGAAAATGAAGCCAGTAATCGGGTAAAAAACCCGAATTTTTGGGAAAATCAACAGATTTTGTGGGGGAGGAAACCAACTTGTAGGGAAATCAACCTAGTTTTGCTCGAAAAAAACGACTTTGGGGAAAATCAACGAAGTTTGGGAGGAAAAAATCCGATTTTGGGGAAAATGAATCCAGTTTTTGGGGAAAAAACCCGATTTTGGGGAAATGAACCCAGTAATGGGGAAAAAACCTGATTTTGGGGAAAATGAACACAGTTTGGAGGGAAAAACTTGATTTGTGTTAAAATGCACCCAGCTTTTTGGGGAAAAAGGGATTTTGGGGAAAATGAACACAGTTTGGGAGGAAAGAAGCTGATTATGAGGAAAATGAAACCAGTTTTGGGGGAAAAAACATTTTTGATGAAAATGAACCCAGTTTTGAAGGAAAAAAAAAAGATTTTGGGGAAATAAAGCCAGTAACTGGTTCAAAAATCCATATGTTGGGGAAAATGAACTCAATTTGGTGGGGAAAACCAGATATGCAGGGAATTAAACCCAGTTTTGGTTGGAAAAACATATTTTGGGGAAAATGAACCCAGTTTTGGGGGGGAAATCCATTTTTAAGGAAAATGAACCCCCAGTTTTGGGGAAAAAATTTTTTTGGGGAAAATGAACCCAGTAATCGGGTAAAAAACCCGAATTTTTGGGAAAATCAACAGATTTTGTGGGGGAGGAAACCAACTTGTAGGGAAATCAACCGAGTTTTGCTCGAAAAAAATGACTTTGGGGAAAATCAACGCAGTTTGGGAGGAAAAAATCCGATTTTGGGGAAAATGAACCCAGTTTTTGGGGAAAAAACCCGATTTTGGGGAAATGAACCCAGTAATGGGGAAAAAACCTGATTTTGGGGAAAATGAACACAGTTTGGAGGGAAAAACTTGATTTGTGTTAAAATGCACCCAGGTTTTTGGGGAAAAAGGGATTTTGGGGAAAATGAACACAGTTTGGGAGGAAAGAAGCTGATTATGAGGAAAATGAAACCAGTTTGGGGGGAAAAAACATTTTTGATGAAAATGAACCCAGTTTTGAAGGAAAAAAAAAGATTTTGGGGAAATAAAGCCAGTAACTGGTTCAAAAATCCATATGTTGGGGAAAATGAACTCAATTTGGTGGGGAAAACCACATATGCAGGGAATTAAACCCAGTTTTGGTTGGAAAAACATATTTTGGGGAAAATGAACCCAGTTTTTTGGGGGAAAATTTATTTTGGGGAAAATGAACCCAGTAATGGGGAAAAATCCTGATTTTGGGGAAAATGAACCAAGTGCGGAGTGGAAATAGAAGATTTTGAAAAAAAATGAAATCAGTTTGGAGGGGACAACCTGATTTGTGTGAAAATGTACCCAGTTTTGGGGGTTAATAGGGATTTTGTGGAAAATGAACCTAGTTTTGGAGGAAAAAATGTTGATTATGCGGAAAATGAACACAGTTTTGGGGGGAAAATCCATTTTTAAGGAAAATGAACCCAGTAATCGGGTAAAAAAACCCGAATTTTTGGGAAAATCAACAGTTTTAGTGGGGGAGGAAACAAACTTGTAGGGAAATGAAGCGAGTTTTGCTCAAAAAAAACCGACTTTGGGGAAAATCAACCCAGATTGGGAGGAAAAAATACGATTTTGGGGAAAATGAACCCAGTTTTTGGGGAAAAAAACCGATTTTGGGGAAATGAACCCAGTTTTTGGGGAAAAAAAACCGGTTTTGGGGAAATGAACCCAGTAATGGGGAAAAATCTGATTTTGGGGAAAATGAACACAGTGTGGAGGGAAAAACTTGATTTGTGTTAAAATGCACCCAGCTTTTTGGGGAAAAAAGGATTTTGGGGAAAATGAACACAGTTTGGGAGGAAAGAAGCTGATTATGAGGAAAATGAAACCAGTTTGGGGGGAAAAAAAACATTTTTGATGAAAATGAACCCAGTGCTGGAGGAAAAAAAAAGATTTTCGGGAAATAAAGCCAGTAACTGGTACAAAAATCCATATGTTGGGGAAAATGAACTCAATTTGGTGGGGAAAACCAGATATGCAGGGAAATAAACCCAGTTTTGGTTGAAAAAACATATTGTGGGGAAAATGAACCCAGTTTTTTTTGGGAAAATTTATTTTGGGGAAAATGAACACAGTAATGGGGAAAAATCCTGATTTTGGGGAAAATGAACCAAGTGCGGAGTGGAAATAAAAGATTTTGAGGAAAGTGAAATCAGTTTGGAGGGGACAACCTGATTTGTGTGAAAATGTACCCAGTTTTGGGGGTTAATAGGGATTTTGTGGAAAATGAACCTAGTTTTGGAGGAAAAAATGTTGATTATGCGAAAAATGAACCCAGTTTTGGGGGGAAAATCCATTTTTAAGGAAAATGAACCCAGTTTTGGGGAAAAAAAATATTTTGGGGAAAATGAAGCCAGTAATCGGGTAAAAACCCCGAATTTTTGGGAAAATGAACAGAGCTTGGGAGGGGGAAAACAACTTGTAGGGAAATGAACCCAGTTTTGCTCGAAAAAAAAAGACTTTGGGGAAAATCAACGCAGTTTGGGAGGAAAAAATCCGATTTTGGGGAAAATGAACCCAGTTTTTGGGGAAAAAACCCGATTTTGGGGAAATGAACCCAGTAATGGGGAAAAAACCTGATTTTTGGGGAAAATTAACCCTGTTTGGAGTGGAAAACTTGATTTGTGTGAAAGTGCACCCAGTGTTTTGAAGAAAAAAAGAATTTTGGGGGAAATGAACCCAGTTTGGAAGGATAGACTCTGATTATGGGGAAAATGAACCCAGTTTGGGGGGGGGGGGAAATATTTTGTGGAAATAAAGCCATTAATTGGGTAAAAAACCCGGATTTGGGGGAAAATGAACCCAGTTTGGTGGGGAAAACCCAATTTGTAGTGAAATAAACCTCGTTTTGTTGAAAAAAATATATTTTGGGGAAAATGAAACCAGTTTTAGGGGAAAAAATGATTTTGGTGAAAATGAAACCAGTAATGGTTAAAAAAAACCCTGATTTTGGGGAAAATGAACCCAGTGTGGAGTGGAAATATAAGATTTTGGGGAAAATGTACACTGTTTGGAGGGGAAAACCTGATTTGTGTGGAGATGCAGCCAGGTTTTGGGGGGAAAAAAAGGATTTTGGGCAAAATGACCCAGTAATTGGGTAAAAAATCCGAATTTTGGGGAAAACGAAAACAGTTTGGAGGGGAAAAACCAGCTTGTAGGGAAATGAACCGAGTTTGGGAGGAAAAACCTGACTTTGGGGAAATGAACCCAGTTTGGGAGGAGAAAAACCTATTTTGGGGAAAACGAACCCAGTGTGGAGTAGAAATAGAAGGTTTGGGGGAAAATGAAATAAGTTTGGAGGGGAAAACCTGATTTGTGTGAAAATGTACCCAGTTTTGGGGGTTAATAGGGATTTTGGGGAAAATTAACCTAGTTTCGGAGGAAAAAATGCTGATTATGCGGAAAATGAACACAGTTTTGGGGGAAAAACCCATTTTTAAGGAAAATGAACCCCCAGTTTTGGGGAAAAAAATTATTTTGGGGAAAATGAAGCCAGTAATCGGGTAAAAAACCCGAATTTTTGGGAAAATCAACAGATTTTGTGGGGGAGGAAACCAACTTGTAGGGAAATCAACCGAGTTTTGCTCGAAAAAAAACGACTTTGGGGAAAATCAACGAAGTTTGGGAGGAAAAAATCCGATTTTGGGGAAAATGAATCCAGTTTTTGGGGGAAAAACCCGATTTTGGGGAAATGAACCCAGTAATGGGGAAAAAACCTGATTTTGGGGAAAATGAACACAGTTTGGAGGGAAAAACTTGATTTGTGTTAAAACGCACCCAGCTTTTTGGGGAAAAAGGGATTTTGGGGAAAATGAACACAGTTTGGGAGGAAAGAAGCTGATTATGAGGAAAATGAAACCAGTTTTGGGGGAAAAAACATTTTTGATGAAAATGAACCCAGTTTTGAAGGAAAAAAAAAAAAGATTTTGGGGAAATAAAGCCAGTAACTGGTTCAAAAATCCATATGTTGGGGAAAATGAACTCAATTTGGTGGGGAAAACCAGATATGCAGGGAATTAAACCCAGTTTTGGTTGGAAAAACATATTTTGGGGAAAATGAACCCAGTTTTGGGGGGGAAATCCATTTTTAAGGAAAATGAACCCCCAGTTTTGGGGAAAAAAATTTTTTTGGGGAAAATGAACCCAGTAATCGGGTAAAAAACCCGAATTTTTGGGAAAATCAACAGATTTTGTGGGGGAGGAAACCAACTTGTAGGGAAATCAACCGAGTTTTGCTCGAAAAAAATGACTTTGGGGAAAATCAACGCAGTTTGGGAGGAAAAAATCCGATTTTGGGGAAAATGAACCCAGTTTTTGGGGAAAAAACCCGATTTTGGGGAAATGAACCCAGTAATGGGGAAAAAACCTGATTTTGGGGAAAATGAACACAGTTTGGAGGGAAAAACTTGATTTGTGTTAAAATGCACCCAGCTTTTTGGGGAAAAAGGGATTTTGGGGAAAATGAACACAGTTTGGGAGGAAAGAAGCTGATTATGAGGAAAATGAACACAGTTTGGGGGGAAAAAACATTTTTGATGAAAATGAACCCAGTTTTGAAGGAAAAAAAAAAAAGATTTTGGGGAAATAAAGCCAGTAACTGGTTCAAAAATCCATATGTTGGGGAAAATGAACTCAATTTGGTGGGGAAAACCAGATATGCAGGGAATTAAAACCAGTTTTGGTTGGAAAAACATATTTTGGGGATAATGAACCCAGTTTTTTTGGGGAAAATTTATTTTGGGGAAAATGAACCCAGTAATGGGGAAAAACCCGAATTTTGGGGAAAATGAACCAAGCGCGGAGTGGAAATAGAAGATTTTGAAAAAAAATGAAATCAGTTCGGAGGGGACAACCTGATTTGTGTGAAAATGTACCCAGTTTTGGGGGTTAATAGGGATTTTGTGGAAAATGAACCTAGTTTTGGAGGAAAAAATGTTGATTATGCGGAAAATGAACCCAGTTTTAGGGGGAAAATCCATTTTTAAGGAAAATGAACCCAGTAATCGGGTAAAAAAACCCGAATTTTTGGGAAAATCAACAGTTTTAGTGGGGGAGGAAACCAACTTGTAGGGAAATGAAGCGAGTTTTGCTCGAAAAAAAACCGACTTTGGGGAAAATCAACCCAGATTGGGAGGAAAAAATCCGATTTTGGGGAAAATGAACCCAGTTTTTGGGGAAAAAAACCGATTTTGGGGAAATGAACCCAGTTTTTGGGGAAAAAAACCCGATTTTGGGGAAATGAACCCAGTAATGGGGAAAAATCTGATTTTGGGGAAAATGAACACAGTGTGGAGGGAAAAACTTGATTTGTGTTAAAATGCACCCAGCTTTTTGGGGAAAAAAGGATTTTGGGGAAAATGAACACAGTTTGGGAGGAAAGAATCTGATTATGAGGAAAATGAAACCAGTTTGGGGGGAAAAAAAACATTTTTGATGAAAATGAACCCAGTGCTGGAGGAAAAAAAAAGATTTTCGGGAAATAAAGCCAGTAACTGGTACAAAAATCCATATGTTGGGGAAAATGAACTCAATTTGGTGGGGAAAACCAGATATGCAGGGAAATAAACCCAGTTTTGGTTGAAAAAACATATTGTGGGGAAAATGAACCCAGTTTTTTTGGGGAAAATTTATTTTGGGGAAAATGAACACAGTAATGGGGAAAAATCCTGATTTTGGGGAAAATGAACCAAGTGCGGAGTGGAAATAAAAGATTTTGAGGAAAGTGAAATCAGTTTGGAGGGGACAACCTGATTTGTGTGAAAATGTACCCAGTTTTGGGGGTTAATAGGGATTTTGTGGAAAATGAACCTAGTTTTGGAGGAAAAAATGTTGATTATGCGAAAAATGAACCCAGTTTTGGGGGGAAAATCCATTTTTAAGGAAAATGAACCCAGTTTTGGGGAAAAAAAATATTTTGGGGAAAATGAAGCCAGTAATCGGGTAAAAACCCCGAATTTTTGGGAAAATCAACAGATTTTGTGGGGGAGGAAACCAACTTGTAGGGAAATCAACCGAGTTTTGCTCGAAAAAAAACGACTTTGGGGAAAATCAACGAAGTTTGGGAGGAAAAAATCCGATTTTGGGGAAAATGAATCCAGTTTTTGGGGAAAAAACCCGATTTTGGGGAAATGAACCCAGTAATGGGGAAAAAACCTGATTTTGGGGAAAATGAACACAGTTTGGAGGGAAAAACTTGATTTGTGTTAAAACGCACCCAGCTTTTTGGGGAAAAAGGGATTTTGGGGAAAATGAACACAGTTTGGGAGGAAAGAAGCTGATTATGAGGAAAATGAAACCAGTTTTGGGGGAAAAAACATTTTTGATGAAAATGAACCCAGTTTTGAAGGAAAAAAAAAAAAGATTTTGGGGAAATAAAGCCAGTAACTGGTTCAAAAATCCATATGTTGGGGAAAATGAACTCAATTTGGTGGGGAAAACCAGATATGCAGGGAATTAAACCCAGTTTTGGTTGGAAAAACATATTTTGGGGAAAATGAACCCAGTTTTGGGGGGGAAATCCATTTTTAAGGAAAATGAACCCCCAGTTTTGGGGAAAAAAAATTTTTTGGGGAAAATGAACCCAGTAATCGGGTAAAAAACCCGAATTTTTGGGAAAATCAACAGATTTTGTGGGGGAGGAAACCAACTTGTAGGGAAATCAACCGAGTTTTGCTCGAAAAAAATGACTTTGGGGAAAATCAACGCAGTTTGGGAGGAAAAAAATCCGATTTTGGGGAAAATGAACCCAGTTTTTGGGGAAAAAACCCGATTTTGGGGAAATGAACCCAGTAATGGGGAAAAAACCTGATTTTGGGGAAAATGAACACAGTTTGGAGGGAAAAACTTGATTTGTGTTAAAATGCACCCAGCTTTTTGGGGAAAAAGGGATTTTGGGGAAAATGAACACAGTTTGGGAGGAAAGAAGCTGATTATGAGGAAAATGAACACAGTTTGGGGGGAAAAAACATTTTTGATGAAAATGAACCCAGTTTTGAAGGAAAAAAAAAGATTTTGGGGAAATAAAGCCAGTAACTGGTTCAAAAATCCATATGTTGGGGAAAATGAACTCAATTTGGTGGGGAAAACCAGATATGCAGGGAATTAAACCCAGTTTTGGTTGGAAAAACATATTTTGGGGAAAATGAACCCAGTTTTTTGGGGGAAAATTTATTTTGGGGAAAATGAACCCAGTAATGGGGAAAAACCCGAATTTTGGGGAAAATGAACCAAGCGCGGAGTGGAAATAGAAGATTTTGAAAAAAAATGAAATCTGTTCGGAGGGGACAACCTGATTTGTGTGAAAATGTACCCAGTTTTGGGGGTTAATAGGGATTTTGTGGAAAATGAACCTAGTTTTGGAGGAAAAAATGTTGATTATGCGGAAAATGAACCCAGTTTTAGGGGGAAAATCCATTTTTAAGGAAAATGAACCCAGTAATCGGGTAAAAAAACCCGAATTTTTGGGAAAATCAACAGTTTTAGTGGGGGAGGAAACCAACTTGTAGGGAAATGAAGCGAGTTTTGCTCGAAAAAAAACCGACTTTGGGGAAAATCAACCCAGATTGGGAGGAAAAAATCCGATTTTGGGGAAAATGAACCCAGTTTTTGGGGAAAAAAACCGATTTTGGGGAAATGAACCCAGTTTTTGGGGAAAAAAACCCGATTTTGGGGAAATGAACCCAGTAATGGGGAAAAATCTGATTTTGGGGAAAATGAACACAGTGTGGAGGGAAAAACTTGATTTGTGTTAAAATGCACCCAGCTTTTTGGGGAAAAAAGGATTTTGGGGAAAATGAACACAGTTTGGGAGGAAAGAAGCTGATTATGAGGAAAATGAAACCAGTTTGGGGGGAAAAAAAACATTTTTGATGAAAATGAACCCAGTGCTGGAGGAAAAAAAAAGATTTTCGGGAAATAAAGCCAGTAACTGGTACAAAAATCCATATGTTGGGGAAAATGAACTCAATTTGGTGGGGAAAACCAGATATGCAGGGAAATAAACCCAGTTTTGGTTGAAAAAACATATTGTGGGGAAAATGAACCCAGTTTTTTTGGGGAAAATTTATTTTGGGGAAAATGAACACAGTAATGGGGAAAAATCCTGATTTTGGGGAAAATGAACCAAGTGCGGAGTGGAAATAAAAGATTTTGAGGAAAGTGAAATCAGTTTGGAGGGGACAACCTGATTTGTGTGAAAATGTACCCAGTTTTGGGGGTTAATAGGGATTTTGTGGAAAATGAACCTAGTTTTGGAGGAAAAAATGTTGATTATGCGAAAAATGAACCCAGTTTTGGGGGGAAAATCCATTTTTAAGGAAAATGAACCCAGTTTTGGGGAAAAAAAATATTTTGGGGAAAATGAAGCCAGTAATCGGGTAAAAACCCCGAATTTTTGGGAAAATGAACAGAGCTTGGGAGGGGGAAAACAACTTGTAGGGAAATGAACCCAGTTTTGCTCGAAAAAAAAAGACTTTGGGGAAAATCAACGCAGTTTGGGAGGAAAAAATCCGATTTTGGGGAAAATGAACCCAGTTTTTGGGGAAAAAACCCGATTTTGGGGAAATGAACCCAGTAATGGGGAAAAAACCTGATTTTTGGGGAAAATTAACCCTGTTTGGAGTGGAAAACTTGATTTGTGTGAAAGTGCACCCAGTGTTTTGAAGAAAAAAAGAATTTTGGGGGAAATGAACCCAGTTTGGAAGGATAGACTCTGATTATGGGGAAAATGAACCCAGTTTGGGGGGGGGGGGGAAATATTTTGTGGAAATAAAGCCATTAATTGGGTAAAAAACCCGGATTTGGGGGAAAATGAACCCAGTTTGGTGGGGAAAACCCAATTTGTAGTGAAATAAACCCAGTTTTGTTGAAAAAAATATATTTTGGGGAAAATGAAACCATTTTTAGGGGAAAAAATGATTTTGGTGAAAATGAAACCAGTAATGGTTAAAAAAAACCCTGATTTTGGGGAAAATGAACCCAGTGTGGAGTGGAAATATAAGATTTTGGGGAAAATGTACACTGTTTGGAGGGGAAAACCTGATTTGTGTGGAGATGCAGCCAGGTTTTGGGGGGAAAAAAAGGATTTTGGGCAAAATGACCCAGTAATTGGGTAAAAAATCCGAATTTTGGGGAAAACGAAAACAGTTTGGAGGGGAAAAACCAGCTTGTAGGGAAATGAACCGAGTTTGGGAGGAAAAACCTGACTTTGGGGAAATGAACCCAGTTTGGGAGGAGAAAAACCTATTTTGGGGAAAACGAACCCAGTGTGGAGTAGAAATAGAAGGTTTGGGGGAAAATGAAATAAGTTTGGAGGGGAAAACCTGATTTGTGTGAAAATGTACCCAGTTTTGGGGGTTAATAGGGATTTTGGGGAAAATTAACCTAGTTTCGGAGGAAAAAATGCTGATTATGCGGAAAATGAACACAGTTTTGGGGGAAAAACCCATTTTTAAGGAAAATGAACCCCCAGTTTTGGGGAAAAAAATTATTTTGGGGAAAATGAAGCCAGTAATCGGGTAAAAAACCCGAATTTTTGGGAAAATCAACAGATTTTGTGGGGGAGGAAACCAACTTGTAGGGAAATCAACCGAGTTTTGCTCGAAAAAAAACGACTTTGGGGAAAATCAACGAAGTTTGGGAGGAAAAAATCCGATTTTGGGGAAAATGAATCCAGTTTTTGGGGAAAAAACCCGATTTTGGGGAAATGAACCCAGTAATGGGGAAAAAACCTGATTTTGGGGAAAATGAACACAGTTTGGAGGGAAAAACTTGATTTGTGTTAAAACGCACCCAGCTTTTTGGGGAAAAAGGGATTTTGGGGAAAATGAACACAGTTTGGGAGGAAAGAAGCTGATTATGAGGAAAATGAAACCAGTTTTGGGGGAAAAAACATTTTTGATGAAAATGAACCCAGTTTTGAAGGAAAAAAAAAAAAGATTTTGGGGAAATAAAGCCAGTAACTGGTTCAAAAATCCATATGTTGGGGAAAATGAACTCAATTTGGTGGGGAAAACCAGATATGCAGGGAATTAAACCCAGTTTTGGTTGGAAAAACATATTTTGGGGAAAATGAACCCAGTTTTGGGGGGGAAATCCATTTTTAAGGAAAATGAACCCCCAGTTTTGGGGAAAAAATTTTTTTTGGGGAAAATGAACCCAGTAATCGGGTAAAAAACCCGAATTTTTGGGAAAATCAACAGATTTTGTGGGGGAGGAAACCAACTTGTAGGGAAATCAACCGAGTTTTGCTCGAAAAAAATGACTTTGGGGAAAATCAACGCAGTTTGGGAGGAAAAAATCCGATTTTGGGGAAAATGAACCCAGTTTTTGGGGAAAAAACCCGATTTTGGGGAAATGAACCCAGTAATGGGGAAAAAACCTGATTTTGGGGAAAATGAACACAGTTTGGAGGGAAAAACTTGATTTGTGTTAAAATGCACCCAGCTTTTTGGGGAAAAAGGGATTTTGGGGAAAATGAACACAGTTTGGGAGGAAAGAAGCTGATTATGAGGAAAATGAACACAGTTTGGGGGGAAAAAACATTTTTGATGAAAATGAACCCAGTTTTGAAGGAAAAAAAAAGATTTTGGGGAAATAAAGCCAGTAACTGGTTCAAAAATCCATATGTTGGGGAAAATGAACTCAATTTGGTGGGGAAAACCAGATATGCAGGGAATTAAAACCAGTTTTGGTTGGAAAAACATATTTTGGGGATAATGAACCCAGTTTTTTTGGGGAAAATTTATTTTGGGGAAAATGAACCCAGTAATGGGGAAAAACCCGAATTTTGGGGAAAATGAACCAAGCGCGGAGTGGAAATAGAAGATTTTGAAAAAAAATGAAATCTGTTCGGAGGGGACAACCTGATTTGTGTGAAAATGTACCCAGTTTTGGGGGTTAATAGGGATTTTGTGGAAAATGAACCTAGTTTTGGAGGAAAAAATGTTGATTATGCGGAAAATGAACCCAGTTTTAGGGGGAAAATCCATTTTTAAGGAAAATGAACCCAGTAATCGGGTAAAAAAACCCGAATTTTTGGGAAAATCAACAGTTTTAGTGGGGGAGGAAACCAACTTGTAGGGAAATGAAGCGAGTTTTGCTCGAAAAAAAACCGACTTTGGGGAAAATCAACCCAGATTGGGAGGAAAAAATCCGATTTTGGGGAAAATGAACCCAGTTTTTGGGGAAAAAAAACGATTTTGGGGAAATCTGTTCGGAGGGGACAACCTGATTTGTGTGAAAATGTACCCAGTTTTGGGGGTTAATAGGGATTTTGTGGAAAATGAACCTAGTTTTGGAGGAAAAAAAGTTGATTATGCGAAAAATGAACCCAGTTTTGGGGGGAAAATCCATTTTTAAGGAAAATGAACCCAGTTTTGGGGAAAAAAAATATTTTGGGGAAAATGAAGCCAGTAATCGGGTAAAAACCCCGAATTTTTGGGAAAATGAACAGAGCTTGGGGGGGGGAAAACAACTTGTAGGGAAATGAACCCAGTTTTGCTCAAAAAAAAAAGAAAAAAAAAGAAAATGAACCCAGTTTGGAAGGATAGACTCTGATTAAGGGGAAAATGAACCCAGTATGGGGGGGGGGGAAATATTTTGTGGAAATAAAGCCATTAATTGGGTAAAAAACCCGGATTTTGGGGAAAATGAACCCAGTTTGGTGGGGAAAACCCAATTTGTAGTGAAATAAACCCAGTTTTGTTGAAAAAAATATATTTTGGGGAAATGAAACCAGTTTTAGGGGAAAAAATGATTTTGATGAAAATGAAACCAGTAATGGTTAAAAAAACCCTGATTTTGGGGAAAATGAACCCAATGTGGAGTGGAAATATAAGATTTTGGGGAAAATGTACACTGTTTGGAGGGGAAAACCTGATTTGTGTGGAGATGCAGCCAGGTTTTGGGGGAAAAAAAAAGGATTTTGGGCAAAATGACCCAGTAATTGGGTAAAAAATCCGAATTTTGGGGAAAACGAAAACAGTTTGGAGGGGAAAAACCAGCTTGTAGGGAAATGAACCGAGTTTGGGAGGAAAAACCTGACTTTGGGGAAATGAACCAAGTTTGGGAGGAAAAAAAACTATTTTGGGGAAAACGAACCCAGTGTGGAGTAGAAATAGAAGGTTTGGGGGAAAATGAAATAAGTTTGGAGGGGAAAACCTGATTTGTGTGAAAATGTACCCAGTTTTGGGGGTTATAGGTATTTTGTGGATAATGAACCTAGTTTCGGAGGAAAAAATGCTGATTATGCGGAAAATGAACACAGTTTTGCGGGGAAAATCCATTTTTAAGGAAAATGAACCCCTGTTTTGGGGAAAAAAATTATTTTGGGGAAAATGAACCCAGTAATCGGGTAAAAAACCCGAATTTTTGGGAAAATCAACAGATTTTGTGGGAGAGGAAACCAACTTGTAGGGAAATCAACCGAGTTTTGCTCGAAAAAAAACGACTTTGGGGAAAATCAACGCAGTTTGGGAGGAAAAAATCTGATTTTGGGGAAAATGAACCCAGTTTTTGGGGAAAAAACCCGATTTTGGGGAAATGAACCCAGTAATGGGGAAAAAAACTGATTTTGGGGAAAATGAACACAGTTTGGAGGGAAAAACTTGATTTGTGTTAAAATGCACCCAGCTTTTTGGAGAAAAAGGGATTTTGGGGAAAATGAACACAGTTTGGGAGGAAAGAAGCTGATTATGAGGAAAATGAAACCAGTTTGGGGGAAAAAACATTTTTTGATGAAAATGAACCCAGTTTTGAAGGAAAAAAAAAGATTTTGGTGAAATAAATCCAGTAACTGGTTCAAAAATCCATATGTTGGCGAAAATGAACTCAATTTGGTGGGGAAAACGCGATATATGGGGAACTAAACCCAGTTTTGGTTGGAAAAACATATTTTGGGGAAAATGAACCCAGTTATTTTGGGGAAAATTTATTTTGGGGAAAATGAACCCAGTAATGGGGAAAAATCCTGATTTTGGGGAAAAGGAACCAAGTGCGGAGTGGAAATAGAAGATTTTGGGGAAAATGAAATCAGTTTGGAGGGGACAACCTGATTTGTGTGAAAATGTACCCAGTTTTGGGGGTTAATATGGATTTTGTGGAAAATGAACCTAGTTTCGGAGGAAAAAATGTTGATTATGCGAAAAACGAACCCAGTTTTGGGGGGAAAATCCATTTTTAAGGAAAATGAACCCAGTTTTGGTGGAAAAAAAATATTTTGGGGAAAATGAACCCAGTAATCGGGTAAAAAACCCGAATTTTTGGGAAAATCAACAGATTTTGTGGGGGAGGAAACCAATTTGTAGGGAAATCAACCGAGTTTTGCTCGAAAAAAAACGACTTTGGGGAAAATCAACGCAGTTTGGGAGGAAAAAATCTGATTTTGGGGAAAATGAATCCAGTTTTTGGGGAAAAAAAAAACCAGTTTGGGGGGAAAAAACATTTTTGATGAAAATGAACCCAGTTTTGAAGGAAAAAAAAAGATTTTGGGGAAATAAATCCAGTAACTGGTTCAAAAATCCATATGTTGGGGAAAATGAACTCAATTTGGTGGGGAAAATGCGATATATGGGGAACTAAACCCAGTTTTGGTTGGAAAAACATATTGTGGGGAAAATGAACCCAGTTTTTTTGGGGAAAATTTATTTTGGGGAAAATGAACCCAGTAATGGGAAAAAATCCTGATTTTGGGGAAAATGAACCAAGTGCGGAGTGGAAATAGAAGATTTTGAGGAAAATGTAATCAGTTTGGAGGGGACAACCTGATTTGTGTGAAAATGTACTCAGTTTTGGGGGTTAATAGGGATTTTGTGGAAAATGAACCTAGTTTTGGAGGAAAAAATTTTGATTATGCGAAAAATGAACCCAGTTTTGGGGGAAAATCCATTTTTAAGGAAAATGAACCCAGTTTTGGGGAAAAAAATTATTTTGGGGAAAATGAACCCAGTAATCGGTAAAAAACCCGAATTTTTTGGAAAATCAACAGAGTTTGGGGGTGGGAATCCAACTTGTAGGGAAATGAACCGAGTTTTGCTCGAAAAAAACGGCTTTGGGGAAAATCAACGCAGTTTGGGAGGAAAAAATCCGATTTTGGGGAAAATGAACCCAGTTTTGGGGGAAAAAACCCGATTTTGGGGAAATGAACCCAGTAATGGGGAAAAAAAACTGATTTCGGGGAAAATGAACACTGTTTGGAGGGGAAAACTTGATTTGTGTGAAAATGCACCCAGTGTTTTGAAGAAAAAAAGAATTTTGGGGAAAATGAACCCAGTTTGGAAGGATAGACTCTGATTATGGTGAAAATGAACCCATTTAGGTGGGGGGAAATATTTTGTGTAAATAAAGCCAGTAATTGGGTAAAAAACCCGGATTTTGGGGAAAATGAACCCAGTTTGGTGGGGAAAACCCAATTTGTAGTGAAATAAACCCCGTTTTGTTGAAAAAAAAATATATTTTGGGGAAAATGAAACCAATTTTAGAGGAAAAAATGATTTTGGTGAAAATGAAACCAGTAATGGTTAAAAACCCCCTGATTTTGGGGAAAATGAACCCAGTGTGGAGTGGAAATACAAGATTTTGGGGAAAATGTACACTGTTTGGAGGGGGAAACCTGATTTGTGTGGAGATGCATCCAGGTATGGGGGGAAAAAAAAGGATTTTGGGCAAAATGACCCAGTAATTGGGTAAAAATTCCTAATTTTGGGGAAAACGAACACAGTTTGGAGGGGAAAAACCAGCTTGTAGGGAAATGAACCGAGTTTGGGAGGAAAAACCTGACTTTGGGGAAATGAACCCAGTTTGGGAGGAAAAAAAACTATTTTGGGGAAAACAAAATCAGTGTGGAGTAGAAATAGAATGTCTGGGGGAAAATGAAATAAGTTTGGAGGGGAAAACCTGATTTGTGTGAAAATGTACCCAGTTTTGGGGGTTAATAGGGATTTTGGGGAAAATGAACCTAGTTTCGGAGGAAAAGTGCTGATTATGCGGAAAATGAACCCAGTTTTGGAGGGAAAATCCATTTTTAAGGAAAAGGAACCCAGTAATCGGGTAAAAAAACCGAATTTTTGGGAAAATCAACAGTTTTTGTGGGGGAGGAAACCAACTTGTAGGGAAATGAAGCGAGTTTTCCTCGAAAAAAACCGACTTTGGGGAAAATCAACCCAGATTGGGAGGAAAAAATCCGATTTTGGGGAAAATGAACCCAGTTTTTTGGGAAAAAACCCGATTTTGGGGAAATGAACCCAGTAATGGGGAAAAATCTGATTTTGGGGAAAATGAACACAGTTTGGAGGGAAAAACTTGATTTGTGTTAAAATGCACCCAGCTTTTTGGGGAAAAAAGGATTTTGGGGAAAATGAACACAGTTTGGGAGGAAAGAAGCTGATTATGAGGAAAATGAAACCAGTTTGGGGGGAAAAAAACATTTTTGATGAAAATGAACCCAGTTCTGGAGGAAAAAAAAAACATTTTCGGGAAATAAAGCCAGTAACTGGTACAAAAATCCATATGTTTGGGAAGATGAAGTCAATTTCGTGGGGAAAACCACATATGCAGGGAAATAAACCCAGTTTTGGTTGAAAAAACATATTGTGGGGAAAATGAACCCAGTTTTTTTGGGGAAAATTTATTTTGGGGAAAATGAACCCAGTAATGGGGAAAAATCCTGATTTTGGGGAAAATGAACCAAGTGCGGAGTGGAAATAAAAGATTTTGAGGAAAGTGAAATCAGTTTGGAGGGGACAACCTGATTTGTGTGAAAATGTACCCAGTTTTGGGGGTTAATAGGGATTTTGTGGAAAATGAACCTAGTTTTGGAGGAAAAAATGTTGATTATTCGAAAAATGAACCCAGTTTTGGGGGGAAAATCCATTTTTAAGGAAAATGAACCCAGTTTTGGGTAAAAAAAATATTTTGGGGAAAATGAAGCCAGTAATCGGGTAAAAACCCCGAATTTTTGGGAAAATGAACAGAGCTTGGTGGGGAAACCAATTTGTAGGGAAATGAACCCAGTTTTGCTCGAAAAAAACCGACTTTGGGGAAAATCAACCCAGTTTGGGAGGGAAAAAACCCGATTTTGGGGAAAATGAACCCAGTTTTGGGGGAAAAAACCCGATTTTGGGGAAACGAACCCAGTAATGGGGAAAAAACCTGATTTTGGGGAAAATTAACCCTGTTTGGAGGGGAAAACTTGATTTGTGTGAAAATGCACCCAGTGTTTTGAAGAAAAAAATAATTTTGGGGAAAATGATCCCAGTCTGGAAGGATAGACTCTGATTATGGGGAAAATGAACCCAGTTTGTGTGGGGGGGAAATATTTTGTGGAAATAAAGCCATTAATTGGGTAAAAAACCCGGATTTTGGGGAAAATGAACTCAGTTTGTTGGGGAAAACCCAATTTGTAGTGAAATAAACCCCGTTTTGTTGAAAAAAATATATTTTGGGGAAAATGAAACCAGTTTTAGGGGAAAAAATGATTTTGGTGAAAATGAAACCAGTAATGATTAAAAAACCCCTGATTTTCGGGAAAATGAACCCAGTGTGGAGTGGAAATATAAGATTTTGGGGAAAATGTACACTGTTTGGAGGGGAAAACCTGATTTGTGTGGAGATGCAGTCAGGTTTTGGGGGAAAAAAAAGGATTTTGGTCAAAATGTCCCAGTAATTGGGTAAAAAATCCGAATTTTGGGGAAAACGAAAGGAGTTTGGAGGGGAAAAACCAGCTTGTAGGGAAATGAACCCAGTTTGGGGGGAGAAAAACCTATTTTGGGGAAAACGAACTCAGTGTGGAGTAGAAATAGAAGGTTTTTGGGCAAAATGAAATAAGTTTGGAGGGGAAAACCTGATTTGTGTGAAAATGTACCCAGTTTTGGGGGTTAATAGGGATTTTGGGGAAAATGAACCTAGTTTCGGAGGAAAAAATGCTGATTGTGCGGAAAATGAACCCAGTTTTGGGGGGAAAATCCATTTTTAAGGAAAATGAAGCCCCAGTTTTGGGGAAAAAAATTTTTTTGGGGAAAATGAACCCAGTAATCGGGTAAAAAAACCGAATTTTTGGGAAACTCAACAGATTTTGTGGGGGAAGAAACCAACTTGTAGGGAAATCAACAGAGTTTTGCTCGAAAAAAAATGACTTTGGGGAAAATCAACGCAGTTTGGGAGGAAAAAATCCGATTTTGGGGAAAATGAACCCAGTTTTTGGGGAAAAAACCCGATTTTGGGGAAATGAACCCAGTAATGGGTAAAAAACCTGATTTTGGGGAAAATGAACACAGTTTGGAGGGAAAAACTTGATTTGTGTTAAAATGCACCCAGCTTTTTGGGGAAAAAGGGATTTTGGGGAAAATGAACACAGTTTGGGAGGAAAGAAGCTGATTATGAGGAAAATGAAACCAGTTTGGGGGGAAAAAACATTTTTGATGAAAATGAACCCAGTTTTGAAGGAAAAAAAAGATTTTGGGGAAATAAATCCAGTAACTGGTTCAAAAATCCATATGTTGGGGAAAATGAACTCAATTTGGTGGGGAAAAACACATATGCAGGGAACTAAACCCAGTTTTGGTTGGAAAAACATATTTTGGGGAAAATGAACCCTGTTTTTTTTGGGAAAAATTATTTTGGGGAAAATGAACCCAGGAATGGGAAAAAATCCTGAATTTGGGGAAAATGAACCCAGTGTGGAGTGGAAATATAAGATTTTGGGGAAAATGTACACTGTTTGGAGGGGAAAACCTGATTTGTGTGGAGATGCAGCCAGGTTTGGGGGGAAAAAAAAGGATTTTGGGCAAAATGACCCTGTAATTGGGTAAAAAATCCGAATTTTGGTGAAAACGAACACAGTTTGGAGGGGAAAAAACAGCTTGTAGGGAAATGAACCGAGTTTCGGAGGAAAAAATCTGATTATGCGGAAAATGAACACAGTTTTGGGGGAAAAAAACGGTTTTAAGGAAAATGAACCCAGTTTTTGGGGAAAAAAATATTTTGGGGAAAATGAACGCAGTAATTGGGTAAAAAACCCGATTTTTGGGGAAAATCAACAGAGTTTGGGGGGGGAAAGACCTGTAGAGAAATGAACCGAGTTTTGCTCGAAAAAAAACGACTTTGGGGAAAATCAACCCAGTTTGGGAGGAAAAAATCCGATTTTGAGGAAAATCAACCCAGTTTTGGGGGAAAAAAACTGATTTTGGGGAAATGAACCCAGTAATGGGGAAAAAACCTGATTTTGGGGAAAATGAACACTGGAGGGGAAAACTAGATGTGTGTGAAAATGCACCCAGTGTTTTGGGGAATAAAAGGATTTTGGGGAAAATGACCCCAGTTTAGGAAGAAAGAAGCTGATTATGGGGAAAATTAACCCAGTTTGGAGGGGATAACCCGTTTTTGATTAAAATGAACCCAGTTTTGAGGGAAAAAAATGTTTTTGGGAAATAAAGCCAGTAATTGGGGCTTCTCCAAAACAACCAGGTTTTGGAGAAAAGAACACAATTTGGTGGGGAAAACCCAATATTTAGGGAAATAAACCCAGTTTTGGTGGAAAAAACATATTTTGGGTAAAATGAACACAGTTTTGGGGGAAAAAAAATGATTTTGGGGAAAATGAACCCAGTAATGGGGAAAAAATCCTGATTTTGGGGAAAATGACCCCAGTGTGGGAGGAAAAAACCCGATTATGGGGAAAATGAACCCAGTTTTTAGGGAAAAAATGATTTTTGGGAAAATGAACCCAGTGTGGAATGGAATTAGAAGATTTTGGGGAAAATGAAATCAGATAGGAGGGGAAAACCTGATTTGTGTGAAAATGTACCCAGTTTTGGGGGTTAATAGGGATTTTGGGGAAAATGAACCTAGTTTCGGAGGAAAAAATGCTGATTATGCGGAAAATGAACCCAGTTTTGCAGAAAAACCCGTTTTCAAGGAAAATGAACCCAGTTTTGGGGAAAAAAATGATTTTGGGGAAAATGAACCCAGTGATCGGGTAAAAAACCCGGATTTTGGGGAAAATGAACACAGTTTGGTGGGGAAAACCTAATATGTATGGAAATAAACCCAGATTTGGTGGAAAAAACATATTTTGGGGAAAATGAACCCAGTTTTTTGGGAAAAAACCCGATTTTGGGGAAATGAACCCAGTAATGGGGAAAAATCTGATTTTGGGGAAAATGAACACAGTTTGGAGGGAAAAACTTGATTTGTGTTAAAATGCACCCAGCTTTTTGGGGAAAAAAGGATTTTGGGGAAAATGAACACAGTTTGGGAGGAAAGAAGCTGATTATGAGGAAAATGAAACCAGTTTGGGGGGAAAAAAACATTTTTGATGAAAATGAACCCAGTTCTGGAGGAAAAAAAAAACATTTTCGGGAAATAAAGCCAGTAACTGGTACAAAAATCCATATGTTTGGGAAGATGAAGTCAATTTCGTGGGGAAAACCACATATGCAGGGAAATAAACCCAGTTTTGGTTGAAAAAACATATTGTGGGGAAAATGAACCCAGTTTTTTTGGGGAAAATTTATTTTGGGGAAAATGAACCCAGTAATGGGGAAAAATCCTGATTTTGGGGAAAATGAACCAAGTGCGGAGTGGAAATAAAAGATTTTGAGGAAAGTGAAATCAGTTTGGAGGGGACAACCTGATTTGTGTGAAAATGTACCCAGTTTTGGGGGTTAATAGGGATTTTGTGGAAAATGAACCTAGTTTTGGAGGAAAAAATGTTGATTATTCGAAAAATGAACCCAGTTTTGGGGGGAAAATCCATTTTTAAGGAAAATGAACCCAGTTTTGGGTAAAAAAAATATTTTGGGGAAAATGAAGCCAGTAATCGGGTAAAAACCCCGAATTTTTGGGAAAATGAACAGAGCTTGGTGGGGAAACCAATTTGTAGGGAAATGAACCCAGTTTTGCTCGAAAAAAACCGACTTTGGGGAAAATCAACCCAGTTTGGGAGGGAAAAAACCCGATTTTGGGGAAAATGAACCCAGTTTTGGGGGAAAAAACCCGATTTTGGGGAAACGAACCCAGTAATGGGGAAAAAACCTGATTTTGGGGAAAATTAACCCTGTTTGGAGGGGAAAACTTGATTTGTGTGAAAATGCACCCAGTGTTTTGAAGAAAAAAATAATTTTGGGGAAAATGATCCCAGTCTGGAAGGATAGACTCTGATTATGGGGAAAATGAACCCAGTTTGTGTGGGGGGGAAATATTTTGTGGAAATAAAGCCATTAATTGGGTAAAAAACCCGGATTTTGGGGAAAATGAACTCAGTTTGTTGGGGAAAACCCAATTTGTAGTGAAATAAACCCCGTTTTGTTGAAAAAAATATATTTTGGGGAAAATGAAACCAGTTTTAGGGGAAAAAATGATTTTGGTGAAAATGAAACCAGTAATGATTAAAAAACCCCTGATTTTCGGGAAAATGAACCCAGTGTGGAGTGGAAATATAAGATTTTGGGGAAAATGTACACTGTTTGGAGGGGAAAACCTGATTTGTGTGGAGATGCAGTCAGGTTTTGGGGGAAAAAAAAGGATTTTGGTCAAAATGTCCCAGTAATTGGGTAAAAAATCCGAATTTTGGGGAAAACGAAAGGAGTTTGGAGGGGAAAAACCAGCTTGTAGGGAAATGAACCCAGTTTGGGGGGAGAAAAACCTATTTTGGGGAAAACGAACTCAGTGTGGAGTAGAAATAGAAGGTTTTTGGGCAAAATGAAATAAGTTTGGAGGGGAAAACCTGATTTGTGTGAAAATGTACCCAGTTTTGGGGGTTAATAGGGATTTTGGGGAAAATGAACCTAGTTTCGGAGGAAAAAATGCTGATTGTGCGGAAAATGAACCCAGTTTTGGGGGGAAAATCCATTTTTAAGGAAAATGAAGCCCCAGTTTTGGGGAAAAAAATTTTTTTGGGGAAAATGAACCCAGTAATCGGGTAAAAAAACCGAATTTTTGGGAAACTCAACAGATTTTGTGGGGGAAGAAACCAACTTGTAGGGAAATCAACAGAGTTTTGCTCGAAAAAAAATGACTTTGGGGAAAATCAACGCAGTTTGGGAGGAAAAAATCCGATTTTGGGGAAAATGAACCCAGTTTTTGGGGAAAAAACCCGATTTTGGGGAAATGAACCCAGTAATGGGTAAAAAACCTGATTTTGGGGAAAATGAACACAGTTTGGAGGGAAAAACTTGATTTGTGTTAAAATGCACCCAGCTTTTTGGGGAAAAAGGGATTTTGGGGAAAATGAACACAGTTTGGGAGGAAAGAAGCTGATTATGAGGAAAATGAAACCAGTTTGGGGGGAAAAAACATTTTTGATGAAAATGAACCCAGTTTTGAAGGAAAAAAAAGATTTTGGGGAAATAAATCCAGTAACTGGTTCAAAAATCCATATGTTGGGGAAAATGAACTCAATTTGGTGGGGAAAAACACATATGCAGGGAACTAAACCCAGTTTTGGTTGGAAAAACATATTTTGGGGAAAATGAACCCTGTTTTTTTTGGGAAAAATTATTTTGGGGAAAATGAACCCAGGAATGGGAAAAAATCCTGAATTTGGGGAAAATGAACCCAGTGTGGAGTGGAAATATAAGATTTTGGGGAAAATGTACACTGTTTGGAGGGGAAAACCTGATTTGTGTGGAGATGCAGCCAGGTTTGGGGGGAAAAAAAAGGATTTTGGGCAAAATGACCCTGTAATTGGGTAAAAAATCCGAATTTTGGTGAAAACGAACACAGTTTGGAGGGGAAAAAACAGCTTGTAGGGAAATGAACCGAGTTTCGGAGGAAAAAATCTGATTATGCGGAAAATGAACACAGTTTTGGGGGAAAAAAACGGTTTTAAGGAAAATGAACCCAGTTTTTGGGGAAAAAAATATTTTGGGGAAAATGAACGCAGTAATTGGGTAAAAAACCCGATTTTTGGGGAAAATCAACAGAGTTTGGGGGGGGAAAGACCTGTAGAGAAATGAACCGAGTTTTGCTCGAAAAAAAACGACTTTGGGGAAAATCAACCCAGTTTGGGAGGAAAAAATCCGATTTTGAGGAAAATCAACCCAGTTTTGGGGGAAAAAAACTGATTTTGGGGAAATGAACCCAGTAATGGGGAAAAAACCTGATTTTGGGGAAAATGAACACTGGAGGGGAAAACTAGATGTGTGTGAAAATGCACCCAGTGTTTTGGGGAATAAAAGGATTTTGGGGAAAATGACCCCAGTTTAGGAAGAAAGAAGCTGATTATGGGGAAAATTAACCCAGTTTGGAGGGGATAACCCGTTTTTGATTAAAATGAACCCAGTTTTGAGGGAAAAAAATGTTTTTGGGAAATAAAGCCAGTAATTGGGGCTTCTCCAAAACAACCAGGTTTTGGAGAAAAGAACACAATTTGGTGGGGAAAACCCAATATTTAGGGAAATAAACCCAGTTTTGGTGGAAAAAACATATTTTGGGTAAAATGAACACAGTTTTGGGGGAAAAAAAATGATTTTGGGGAAAATGAACCCAGTAATGGGGAAAAAATCCTGATTTTGGGGAAAATGAACCCAGTGTGGAGTGGAAATAGAAGATTTTGGGGAAAATGAAATCAGTTTGGAGGGGAAAACCTGATTTGTGTGAAAATGTACCCAGTTTTTGGGGGAGAAAAAGGTTTTTGGGGAAAATGAACCCAGTGTGGAGTGGAAATATAAGATTTTGGGGAAAATGTACACTGTTTGGAGGGGAAAACCTGATTTGTGTGGAGATGCAGCCTGGTTTGGGGGGGAAAAAAAAGGATTTTGGTCAAAATGACTCAGTAATTGGGTAAAAATTCTGAATTTTGGGGAAAACGAACACAGTTTGGAGGGGAAAAAACATCTTGTAGGGAAATGAACCGAGTTTGGGAGGAAAAACCTGACTTTGGGGAAATGAACCCAGTTTGGGAGGAAAAAAACCTATTTTGGGGAAAACGAACCCAGTGTGGAGTAGAAATAGAAGGTTTGGGGGAAAATGAAATAAGTTTGGAGGGGACAACCTGATTTGTGTGAAAATGTACCCAGTTTTGGGGGTTAAAAGGGATTTTGTGGAAAATGAACCCAGTTTCGGAGGAAAAAATTCTGATTATGCGGAAAATGAACACAGTATTGTGTTCATTAAGGAAAACGAACCCAGTAATCGGGTAAAAAACCCGAATTTTTGGGAAAATCAACAGATTTTGTGGGGGAGGAAACCAACTTGTAGGGAAATGACCCGAGTTTTGCTCAGAAAAAAACGACTTTGGGGAAAATCAACCCAGTTTGGGAGGAAAAAATCCGATTTTGGGGAAATGAGCGCAGTAATGGGCAATAAAACTGATTTTGGGGAAAATGAACACAGTTTGGAGGGAAAAACTTGATTTGTGTTAAAATGTACCCAGCTTTTTGGGGAAAAAAGGATTTTGGGGAAAATGAACACAGTTTGGGAGGAAAGAAGCTGATTATGGGGAAGATGAAACCAGTTTGGGGGGAAAAAATTTTTTGATGAAAATGAACCCAGTTTTGAAGGAAAAAAAAAAGATTTTGGGGGAATAAATCCAGTAACTGGTTCAAAAATCCATGTGTTTGGGAAAATGAACACAATTTGATGGGGAAACCCGATATGTAGGGAAATAAACCCAGTTTTGGTGGAAAAAACATATTTTGGGGAAAATGAACCCAGTTTTTGTTGGGAAAAAATTATTTTGGGTAAAATGAACCCAGTAGTGTGGAAAAATCCTGATTTTGGAGAAAGTGAACCAAGTGCGGAGTGGAAATAGAAGATTTTGAGGAAAATGAAATCAGTTTGGAGGGGACAACCTGATTTGTGTGAAAATGTACCCAGTTTTAGTGGTTAATAGGGATTTTGCGGAAAATGAACCTAGTTTTGGAGGAAAAAATGTTGATCATGCGGAAAATGAGCCCAGTTTTTGGGGGAAAATCCATTTTTAAAGAAAATGAACCCAGTTTTGGGGAAAAAATTATTTTTGGGAAAATGAACCTAGCAATCAGGTTAAAAACCCGAATTTTTGGGAAAATGAACAGAGCTTGGGGGGGGGGAACTAACTTGTATGGAAATGAACCCAGTTTTGCTCGAAAAAAAACGACTTTGGGGAAAATCAACCCAGTTTGGGAGGAAAAAATCCGATTTTGGGAAAATGAAACCAGTAATGGTTAAAAACCCCCTGATTTTGGGGAAAATGAACCCAGTGTGGAGTGGAAATATAAGATTTTGGGGAAAATGTACACTGTTTGGAGGGGAAAACCTGATTTGTGTGGAGATGCAGTCAGGTTTTGGGGAAAAAAAAAGGATTTTGGGCAAAATGACCCAGTAATTGGGTAAAAAATCCGAATTCTGGGGAAAACAAAAACAGTTTGGAGGGAAAAACCAGCTTGTAGGGAAATGAACCGAGTTTGGGAGGAAAAACCTGACTTTGGGGAATTGAACCCAGTTTGGGAGGAAAAAAAACTCTTTTGGGGAAAACGAATCCAGTTTTTGGGGAAAAAACCCGATTTTGGGGAAATGAACCCAGTAATGGGGCAAAAAACTGATTTTGGGGAAATGAACCCAGTAATGGGGAAAAAAACTGATTTTGGGGAAAATGAACACAGTTTGGAGGGAAAAACTTGATTTGTGTTAAATTGCACCCAGCTTTTTGGGGAAAAAAAGGATTTTGGTGAAAATGAACCCAGTTTGGGAGGAAAGAAGCTGATTATGGGGAAAATGAACCCAGTTTTGGGGGAAAAAAAAAATTTGATGAAAATGAACCCAGGTTTGAATGAAAAAAAAAAAGATTTTTGGGAAATAAATCCAGTAACTGGTTCTAAAATCTATATTTTGGGAAAATGAACACAATTTGGTGGGGAAAACCCGATATGTAGGGAAATAAACCCAGTTTTGGTGGAAAAAACATATTTTGGGGAAAATGAACCCAGTAATGGGGAAAAATCTTTATTTTGGGGAAAATGAACCAAGTGTGGAGTGGAAATAGAGGATTTTGAGGAAAATGAAATCAATTTGGAGGGACAACCTGATTTGTGTGAAAATGTACTCAGTTTTGGGGGTTAATAGGGATTTTGTGGAAAATGAACCTAGTTTTGGAGGAAAAAATGCTGATTATGCGGAAAATGAACCCAGTTTTGTGGGGAAAATCCATTCTTAAGGAAAATGAACCCCCAGTTTTGGGGAAAAAAAATATTTTGGGGAAAATGAACCCAGTCATCGGGTAAAAAATGCGAATTTTTGGGAAAATGAATAGAGCTTGGGGGGGGGGGAACTAACTTGTAGTGAAATGAACCGAGGTTTGCTCGAAAAAAAACGACTTTGGGGAAAATGAACCCAGTTTGGGAGGAAAAAATCCGATTTTGGGGAAAATGAACCCAGTTTTGGGGAAAAAAAACCGATTTTGGGGAAATGAACCCAGTAATGGGGAAAAAAACCCGATTTTGGGGAAAATGAACACTGTTTGGGGAGGAAAACTTGATTTGTGTGAAAATGCACCCGGTGTTTTGAAGAAAAAAAGAATTTTGGGGAAAATGAACCCAGTTTGGAAGGATAGACTCTGATTATGGGGAAAATGAACCCAGTTTGGGGGGGGGGGGAAATATTTTGTGGAAATAAAGCCAGTAATTGGGTAAAAAACCCGGATTTTGGGGAAAATGAACCCAGTTTGGTGGGGAAAACCCAATTTGTAGTGAAATAAACCCCGATTGTTGAAATAGTATATTTTGGGGAAAATGAAACCAGTTTTAGGGGAAAAAATGATTTTGGTGAAAATGAAACCAGTAATGGTTAAAAAAACCCTGATTTTGGGGAAAATGAACCCAGTGTGGAGTGGAAATATAAGATTTTGGGGAAAATGTACACTGTTTGGAGGGGAAAACCTGATTTGTTTGGAGATGCAGCTAGGTTTTTGGGGGGGGAAAAGGATTTTGGGCAAAATGACCCAGTAATTGGGTAAAAATTCCGAATTTTGGGGAAAACGAACACAGTTTGGAGGGGAAAAACCAGCTTGTAGGGAAATGAACCGAGTTTGGGAGGAAAAACCTGACTTTGGGGAAATGAACCCAGTTTGGGAGGAAAAAAACCTATTTTGGGGAAAACGAACCCAGTGTGGAGTAGAAATAGAAGGTTTGGGGGAAAATGAAATAAGTTTGGAGGGGAAAACCTGATTTCTGTGAAAATGTACCCAGTTTTGGGGGTTAAAAGGGATTTTGTGGAAAATGAACCTAGTTTCGGAGGAAAAGTGCTGATTATGCGGAAAATGAACCCAGTTTTGGAGGGAAAATCCATTTTTAAGGAAAATGAACCCAGTAATCGGGTAAAAAAACCGAATTTTTGGGAAAATCAACAGTTTTTGTGGGGGAGGAAACCAACTTGTAGGGAAATGAAGCGAGTTTTCCTCGAAAAAAACCGACTTTGGGGAAAATCAACCCAGATTGGGAGGAAAAAATCCGATTTTGGGGAAAATGAACCCAGTTTTTTGGGAAAAAACTCGATTTTGGGGAAATGAACCCAGTAATGGGGAAAAATCTGATTTTGGGGAAAATGAACACAGTTTGGAGGGAAAAACTTGATTTGTGTTAAAATGCACCCAGCTTTTTGGGGAAAATGGATTTTGGGGAAAATGAACACAGTTTGGGAGGAAAGAAGCTGATTATGAGGAAAATGAAACCAGTTTGGGGGGAAAAAAAACATTTTTGATGAAAATGAACCCAGTTCTGGAGGAAAAAAAAAATATTTTCGGGAAATAAAGCCAGTAACTGGTACAAAAATCCATATGTTTGGGAAGATGAACTCAATTCGGTGGGGAAAACCAGATATGCAGGGAAATAAACCCAGTTTTGGTTGAAAAAACATATTGTGGGGAAAATGAACCCAGTTTTTTTGGGGAAAATTTATTTTGGGGAAAATGAACCCAGTAATGGGGAAAAATCCTGATTTTGGGGAAAATGAACCAAGTGCGGAGTGGAAATAGAAGATTTTGTGGAAAATGAAATCAGTTTGGAGGGGACAACCTGATTTGTGTGAAAATGTACCCAGTTTTGGGGTTAATAGGGATTTTGTGGAAAATGAACCTAGTTTTGGAGGAAAAAATTTTGATTATGCGAAAAATGAACCCAGTTTTGGGGGGAAAATCCATTTTTAAGGAAAATGAACCCAGTTTTGGGTAAAAAAAAATATTTTGGGGAAAATGAACCCAGTAATCGGGTAAAAACCCCGAATTTTTGGGAAAATGAACAGAGCTTGGGGGGGAAACCAACTTGTAGGGAAATGAACCGAGTTTTGCTCGAAAAAAAACGACTTTGGGGAAAATCAACCCAGTTTGGGAGGGAAAAAACCCGATTTTGGGGAAAATGAACCCAGTTTTGGGGGAAAAAACCCGATTTTGGGGAAACGAACCCAGTAATGGGGAAAAAAAACTGATTTCGGGGAAAATGAACACTGTTTGGAGGGGAAAACTTGATTTGTGTGAAAATGCACCCAGTGTTTTGAAGAAAAAAAGAATTTTGGGGAAAATGATCCCAGTCTGGAAGGATAGACTCTGATTATGGGGAAAATGAACCCAGTTTGGGGGGGGGAAATATTTTGTGGAAATAAAGCCATTAATTGGGTAAAAAAACAGGATTTTGGGGAAAATGAACCCAGTTTGGTGGGGAAAACCCAATTTGTAGTGAAATAAGCCCCGTTTTGTTGAAAAAAATATATTTTGGGGAAAATGAAACCAGTTTTAGGGGAAAAAATGATTTTGGTGAAAATGAAACCAGTAATGATTAAAAAACCCCTGATTTTGGGGAAAAATGAACCCAGTGTGGAGTGGAAATATAAGATTTTGGGGAAAATGTACACTGTTTGGAGGGGAAAACCTGATTTGTGTGGAGATGCAGTCAGGTTTTGGGGGAAAAAAAAGGATTTTGGTCAAAATGTCCCAGTAATTGGGTAAAAAATCCGAATTTTGGGGAAAACGAAAGGAGTTTGGAGGGGAAAAACCAGCTTGTAGGGAAATGAACCCAGTTTGGGAGGAAAAAAACCTATTTTGGGGAAAACGAACCCAGTGTGGAGTAGAAATAGAAGGTTTGGGGGAAAATGAAATAAGTTTGGAGGGGAAAACCTGATTTGTGTGAAAATGTACCCAGTTTTGGGGGTTAATAGGGATTTTGGGGAAAATGAACCTAGTTTCGGAGGAAAAAATGCTGATTATGCGGAAAATGAACACAGTTTTGGGGGGAAAATCCATTTTTAAGGAAAATGAACCCCCAGTTTTGTGGAAAAAAATTATTTTGGGGAAAATGAACACAGTAATCGGGTATAAAACCCGAATTTTTGGGAAAATCAACAGATTTTGTGGGGGAGGAAACCAACTTGTAGGGAAATGAACCGAGTTTTGCTCGAAAAAAAACGACTTTGGGGAAAATCAACCCAGTTTGGGAGGAAAAAATCCGATTTTGGGGAAAATGAACCCAGTTTTGGGGGAAAAAACCCGATTTTGGGGAAATGAACCCAGTAATGGGGAAAAAACCTGATTTTGGGGAAAATGAACACAGTTTGGAGGGAAAAACTTGATTTGTGTTAAAATGCACCCAGCTTTTTGGGGAAAAAGGGATTTTGGGGAAAATGAACACAGTTTGGGAGGAAAGAAGCTGATTATGAGGAAAATGAAACCAGTTTGGGGGGAAAAAACATTTTTGATGAAAATGAACCCAGTTTTGAAGGAAAAAAAAAGATTTTCGGAAAATAAAGCCAGTAACTGGTTCAAAAATCCATATGTTGGGGAAAATGAACTCAATTTGGTGGGGAAAACGCGATATATGGGGAACTAAACCCAGTTTTGGTTGGAAAAACATATTTTGGGGAAAATGAACCCAGTTTTTTTGGGGAAAAATTATTTTGGGGAAAATGAACCCAGTAATGGGAAAAAATCCTGAATTTGGGGAAAATGAACCCAGTGTGGAGTGGAAATATAAGATTTTGGGGAAAAGTACACTGTTTGGAGGGGAAAACCTGATTTGTGTGGAGATGCAGCCAGGTTTGGGGGGAAAAAAAAGGATTTTGGGCAAAATGACCCTGTAATTGGGTAAAAAATCCGAATTTTGGTGAAAACGAACACAGTTTGGAGGGGAAAAAACAGCTTGTAGGGAAATGAACCGAGTTTCGGAGGAAAAAATCTGATTATGCGGAAAATGAACACAGTTTTGGGGGAAAAAAACGGTTTTAAGGAAAATGAACCCAGTTTTTGGGGAAAAAAATATTTTGGGGAAAATGAACGCAGTAATTCGGTAAAAAACCCGAATTTTGGGGAAAATCAACAGACTTTGGGGGGGGAAAGACCTGTAGAGAAATGAACCGAGTTTTGCTCGAAAAAAAACGACTTTGGGGAAAATCAACCCAGTTTGGGAGGAAAAAATCCGATTTTGAGGAAAATGAACCCAGTTTTGGGGGAAAAAAACTGATTTTGGGGAAATGAACCCAGTAATGGGGAAAAAACCTGATTTTGGGGAAAATGAACACTGGAGGGGAAAACTAGATGTGTGTGAAAATGCACCCAGTGTTTTGGGGAAAAAAAGGATTTTGGGGAAAATGAACCCAGTTTAGGAAGAAAGAAGCTGATTATGGGGAAAATTAACCCAGTTTGGAGGGGATAACCCGTTTTTGATTAAAATGAACCCAGTTTTGAGGGAAAAAAATGTTTTTGGGAAATAAAGCCAGTAATTGGGGCTTCTCCAAAACAACCAGGTTTTGGAGAAAAGAACACAATTTGGTGGGGAAAACCCAATATTTAGGGAAATAAACCCAGTTTTGGTGGAAAAAACATATTTTGGGTAAAATGAACACAGTTTTGGGGGAAAAAATGATTTTGGGGAAAATGAACCCAGTAATGGAGAAAAAATCCTGATTTTGGGGAAAATGAACCCAGTGTGGAGTGGAAATAGAAGATTTTGGGGAAAATGAAATCAGTTTGGAGGGGAAAACCTGATTTGTGTGAAAATGTACCCAGTTTTTGGGGGAGAAAATGGTTTTTGGGGAAAGTGAACCCAGTGTGGAGTGGAAATATAAGATTTTGGGGAAAATGTACACTGTTCGGAGGGGAAAACCTGATTTGTGTGGAGATGCAGCCTGGTTTGGGGGGGGAAAAAAAGGATTTTGGGCAAAATGACTCAGTAATTGGGTAAAAATTCTGAATTTTGGGGAAAACGAACACAGTTTGGAGGGGAAAAAACATCTTGTAGGGAAATGAACCGAGTTTGGGAGGAAAAACCTGACTTTGGGGAAATGAACCCAGTTTGGGAGGAAAAAAACCTATTTTGGGGAAAACGAACCCAGTGTGGAGTAGAAATAGAAGGTTTGGGGGAAAATGAAATAAGTTTGGAGGGGAAAACCTGATTTGTGTGAAAATGTACCCAGTTTTGGGGGTTAAAAGGGATTTTGTGGAAAATGAACCCAGTTTCGGAGGAAAAATTCTGATTATGCGGAAAATGAACACAGTATTGTGTTCATTAAGGAAAAAGAACCCAGTAAATGGGAAAAAAACCCGAATTTTTGGGAAAATCAACAGATTTTGTGGGGGAGGAAACCAACTTGTAGGGAAATGACCCGAGTTTTGCTCTGAAAAAAACGACTTTGGGGAAAATCAACCCAGTTTGGGAGGAAAAAATCCGATTTTGGGGAAATGAGCGCAGTAATGGGCAATAAAACTGATTTTGGGGAAAATGAACACAGTTTGGAGGGAAAAACTTGATTTGTGTTAAAATGTACCCAGCTTTTTGGGGAAAAAAGGATTTTGGGGAAAATGAACACAGTTTGGGAGGAAAGAAGCTGATTATGGGGAAAATGAAACCAGTTTGGGGGGAAAAAAACATTTTTGATGAAAATGAACCCAGTTTTGAAGGAAAAAAAAAAGATTTTGGGGAAATAAATCCAGTAACTGGTTCAAAAATCCATGTGTTTGGGAAAATGAACACAATTTGATGGGGAAACCCGATATGTAGGGAAATAAACCCAGTTTTGGTGGAAAAAACATATTTTGGGGAAAATGAACCCAGTTTTTGTTGGGAAAAAATTATTTTGGGGAAAATGAACCCAGTACTGTGGAAAAATCCTGATTTTGGAGAAAGTGAACCAAGTGCGGAGTGGAAATAGAAGATTTTGAGGAAAATGAAATCAGTTTGGAGGGAACAACCTGATTTGTGTGAAAATGTACCCAGTTTTAGTGGTTAATAGGGATTTTGTGGAAAATGAACCTAGTTTTGGAGGAAAAAATGTTGATTATGCGGAAAATGAGCCCAGTTTTTGGGGGAAAATCCATTTTTAAAGAAAATGAACCCAGTTTTGGGGAAAAAATTATTTTTGGGAAAATGAACCTAGCAATCGGGTTAAAAACCCGAATTTTTGGGAAAATGAACAGAGCTTGGGGGGGGGAAACTAACTTGTATGGAAATGAACACAGTTTTGCTCGAAAAAAAACGACTTTGGGGAAAATCAACACAGTTTGGGAGGAAAAAATCCGATTTTGGGAAAATGAAACCAGTAATGGTTAAAAACCCCCTGATTTTGGGGAAAATGAACCCAGTGTGGAGTGGAAATATAAGATTTTGGGGAAAATGAACACTGTTTGGAGGGGAAAACTTGATTTGTGTGAAAATGCACCCAGTGTTTTGAAGAAAAAAAGAATTTTGGGGGAAATGAACCCAGTTTGGAAGGATAGACTCTGATTATGGGGAAAATGAACCCAGTTTGGGGGGGGGGGGGAAATATTTTGTGGAAATAAAGCCAGTAATTGGGTAAAAAACCCGGATTTTGGGGAAAATGAACCCAGTTTAGTGGGGAAAACCCAATTTGTAGTGAAATAAACCCAGTTTTGTTGAAAAAAATATATTTTGGGGAAAATGAAACCAGTTTTAGGGGAAAAAATGATTTTGGTGAAAATGAAACCAGTAATGGTTAAAAAAACCCTGATTTTGGGGAAAATGAACCCAGTGTGGAGTGGAAATATAAGATTTTGGGGAAAATGTACACTGTTTGGAGGGGAAAACCTGATTTGTTTGGAGATGCAGCTAGGTTTGGGGGGGGGAAAAAGAATTTTGGGCAAAATGACCCAGTAATTGGGTAAAAAATCCGAATTTTGGGGAAAACGAACACAGTTTGGAGGGGAAAAACCAGCTTGTAGGGAAATGAACCGAGTTTGGGAGGAAAAAACTGACTTTGGGGAAATGAACCCAGTTTGGGAGGAAAAAAACCTATTTTGGGGAAAACGAACCCAGTGTGGAGTAGAAATAGAAGGTTTGGGGGAAAATGAAATAAATTTGGAGGGGAAAACCTGATTTGTGTGAAAATGTACCCAGTTTTGGGGGTTAAAAGGGATTTTGTGGAAAATGAACCTAGTTTCGGAGGAAAAAATGCTGATTATGCGGAAAACGAACCCAGTTTTGGGGGGAAAATCCATTTTTAAGGAAAATGAACCCAGTAATCGGGTAAAAAACCCGAATTTTTGGGAAAATCAACAGATTTTGTGGGGGAGGAAACAAACTTGTAGGGAAATGAACCGAGTTTTCTCGAAAAAAAACGACTTTGGGGAAAATCAACCCAGTTTGGGAGGAAAAAATCCGATTTTGGGGAAAATGAACCCAGTTTGGGAGGAAAAAACCCGATTTTGGGGAAATGAACTCAGTAATGGGGAAAAAAACTGATTTTGGGGAAAATGAACACAGTTTGGAGGGAAAAACTTGATTTGTGTTAAATTGCACCCAGCTTTTTGGGGAAAAAAATGATTTTGGGGAAAATGAACCCAGTTTGGGAGGTAAGAAGCTGATTATGGGGAAAATGAACCCAGTTTTGGGGGAAAAAAACATTTTTAATGAAAATGAACCCAGGTTTGAAGTAAAAAAAAGATTTTTGTGAAATAAAATCAGTTACTGGTTCTAAAATCAATATTTTGGGAAAATTAACACAATTTGGTGGGGAAAACCCGATATGTAGGGAAATAAACCCAGTTTTGGTGGAAAAAAAATATTTTGGGGAAAATGAACCCAGTTATGGGGAAAAATCCTTATTTTGGGGAAAATGAACCAAGTGCGGAGTGGAAATAGAAGATTTTGAGGAAAACGAAATCAGTTTGGAGGGCACAACCTGATTTGTGTGAAAATGTACCCAGTTTTGGGGGTTAATAGGGATTTTGTGGAAAATGAACCTAGTTTTGGAGGAAAAAATGCTGATTATGCGGAAAATGAACCCAGTTTTAGGGGAAAAATCCATTTTTAAGGAAAATGAACCCCCAGTTTTGGGGAAAAAAATTATTTTGGGGAAAATGAACCCAGTAATCGGTAAAAAACCCGAATTTTTTGGAACATCAACAGAGTTTGGGGGTGGGAATCCAACTTGTAGGGAAATGAACCGAGTTTTGCTCGAAAAAAACGACTTTGGGGAAAATCAACGCAGTTTGGGAGGAAAAAATCCAATTTTGGGGAAAATGAACCCAGTTTTGGGGGAAAAAACCCGATTTTGGGGAAATGAACCCAGTAATGGGGAAAAAAAACTGATTTCGGGGAAAATGAACACTGTTTGGAGGGGAAAACTTGATTTGTGTGAAAATGCACCCAGTGTTTTGAAGAAAAAAAGAATTTTGGGGAAAATGAACCCAGTTTGGAAGGATAGACTTTGATTATGGGGAAAATGAACCCAGTTGGGGGGGGGAAATATTTTGTGTAAATAAAGCCAGTAATTGTGTAAAAAACCCGGATTTTGGGGATAAATGAACCCAGTTTGGTGGGGAAAACCCAATTTGTAGGGAAATAAACCCCGTTTTGTTGAAAAAAAAATATATTTTGGGGAAAATGAAACCAGTTTTAGGGGAAAAAATGATTTTGGTGAAAATGAAACCAGTAATGGTTAAAAAAACCCTGATTTTGGGGAAAATGAACCCAGTGTGGAGTGGAAATATAAGATTTTGGGGAAAATGTACACTGTTTGGAGGGGAAAACCTGATTTGTGTGGAGATGCAGCCAGGTATGGGGGGAAAAAAAAGGATTTTGGGCAAAATGACCCAGTAATTGGGTAAAAATTCCGAATTTTGGGGAAAACGAACACAGTTTGGAGGGGAAAAACCAGCTTGTAGGGAAATGAAGCGAGTTTGGGAGGAAAAACCTGACTTTGGGGAAATGAACCCAGTTTGGGAGGAAAAAAAACTATTTTGGGGAAAACAAAATCAGTGTGGAGTAGAAATAGAATGTCTGGGGGAAAATGAAATAAGTTTGGAGGGGAAAACCTGATTTGTGTGAAAATGTACCCAGTTTTGGGGGTTAATAGGGATTTTGGGGAAAATGAACCTAGTTTCGGAGGAAAAAATGCTGATTATGCGGAAAATGAACCCAGTTTTGGAGGGAAAATCCATTTTTAAGGAAAATGAACCCAGTAATCGGGTAAAAAAACCGAATTTTTGGGAAAATCAACAGTTTTACTGGGGGAGGAAACCAACTTGTAGGGAAATGAAGCGAGTTTTGCTCGAAAAAAACAGACTTTGGGGAAAATCAACCCAGACTGGGAGGAAAAAATCCGATTTTGGGGAAAATGAACCCAGTTTTTTGGGAAAAAACCCGATTTTGGGGAAATGAACCCAGTAATGGGGAAAAAAACCTGATTTTGGGGAAAATGAACACAGTGTGGAGGGAAAAACTTGATTTGTGTTAAAATGCACCCAGCTTTTTGGGGAAAAAGGGATTTTGGGGAAAATGAACACAGTTTGGGAGGAAAGAAGCTGATTATGAGGAAAACGAAACCAGTTTGGGGGGAAAAAACATTTTTGATGAAAATGAACCCAGTTTTGAAGGAAAAAAAAAGATTTTGGGGAAATAAAGCCAGTAACTGGTTCAAAAATCCATATGTTGGGGAAAATGAACTCAATTTGGTGGGGAAAATGCGATATATGGGGAACTAAACCCAGTTTTGGTTGACAAAATATATTTTGTGGGGAAAATGAACCCAGTTTTTTTGGGGAAAATTTATTTTGGGGAAAATGAACCCAGTAATGGGAAAAAATCCTGATTTTGGGGAAAATGAACCAAGTGCGGAGTGGAAATAGAAGATTTTGAGGAAAATGAAATCAGTTTGGAGGGGACAACCTGATTTGTGTGAAAATGTACCCAGTTTTGGGGGTTAATAGGGATTTTGTGGAAAATGAACCTAGTTTTGGAGGAAAAAATATTGATTATGCGGAAAATGAACCCAATTTTGGGGGAAAATCCATTTTTAAGGAAAATGAACCCAGTTTTGGGGAAAAAAATTATTTTGGGGAAAATGAACCCAGTAATCTGTAAAAAACCCAAATTTTTTGGAAAATCAACAGAGTTTGGGGGAGGGAATCCAACTTGTAGGTAAATGAACCGAGTTTTGCTCGAAAAAAACGACTTTGGGGAAAATCAACGCAGTTTGGGAGGAAAAAATCCGATTTTGGGGAAAATGAACCCAGTTTTGGGGGAAAAAACCCGATTTTGGGGAAATGAACCCAGTAATGGGGAAAAAAAACTGATTTCGGGGAAAATGAACACTGTTTGGAGGGGAAAACTTGATTTGTGTTAAAATGCACCCAGTGTTTTGAAGAAAAAAAGAATTTTGGGGAAAATGATCCCAATTTGGAAGGATAGACTCTGATTATGGGGAAAATGAACCCCTTCCTGGGGGGGGGGAAATATTTTGTGTAAATAAAGCCAGTAATTGTGTAAAAAACCCGGATTTTGGGGATAAATGAACCCAGTTTGGTGGGGAAAACCCAATTTGTAGTGAAATAAACCTCGTTTTGTTGAAAAAAATATATTTTGGGGAAAATGAAACCAGTTTTAGGGGAAAAAATGATTTTGGTGAAAATGAAACCAGTAATGGTTAAAAAAACCCTGATTTTGGGGAAAATGAACCCAGTGTGGAGTGGAAATATAAGATTTTGGGGAAAATGTACACTGTTTGGAGGGGAAAACCTGATTTGTGTGGAGATGCAGCTAGGTTTGGGGGGAAAAAAAAAGGATTTTGGGCAAAATGACTCAGTAATTGGGTAAAATTTCTGAATTTTGGGGAAAACGAACACAGTTTGGAGGGAAAAAATATCTTGTAGGGAAATGAACCGAGTTTGGGAGGAAAAACCTGACTTTGGGGAAATGAACCCAGTTTGGGAGGAAAAAAAACTATTTTGGGGAAATCGAAATCAGTGTGGAGTAGAAATAGAATGTTTGGGAGAAAATGACATAAGTTTGGAGGGAAAAACCTGATTTGTGTGAAAATGTACCCAGTTTTGGGGGTTAATAGGGATTTTGTGGAAAATGAACCTAGTTTCGGAGGAAAAGTGCTGATTATGCGGAAAATGAACCCAGTTTTGGAGGGAAAATCCATTTTTAAGGAAAATGAACCCAGTAATCGGGTAAAAAAACCGAATTTTTGGGAAAATCAACAGTTTTTGTGGGGGAGGAAACCAACTTGTAGGGAAATGAAGCGAGTTTTCCTCGAAAAAAAACGACTTTGGGGAAAATCAACCCAGATTGGGAGGAAAAAATCCGATTTTGGGGAAAATGAACCCAGTTTTTGGGGAAAAAAACCCGATTTTGGGGAAATGAACCCAGTTTGGGAGGAAAAAAACCTATTTTGGGGAAAACGAACCCAGTGTGGAGTAGAAATAGAAGGTTTGGGGGAAAATGAAATAAGTTTGGAGGGGAAAACCTGATTTGTGTGAAAATGTACCCAGTTTTGGGGGTTAATAGGGATTTTGTGGAAAATGAACATAGTTTTGGAGGAAAAAATGTTGATTATGCGAAAAACGAACCCAGTTTTGGGGGGAAAATCCATTTTTAAGGAAAATGAACCCAGTTTTGGGGAAAAAAAATATTTTGGGGAAAATGAACCCAGTAATCGGGTAAAAAACCCGAATTTTTGGGAAAATCAACAGATTTTGTGGGGGAGGAATCCAACTTGTAGGGAAATCAACCGAGTTTTGCTCGAAAAAAAACGACTTTGGGGAAAATCAACGCAGTTTGGGAGGAAAAAATCTGATTTTGGGGAAAATGAATCCAGTTTTTGGGGAAAAAACCCGATTTTGGGGAAATGAACCCAGTAATGGGGAAAAAAACCTGATTTTGGGGAAAATGAACACAGTTTGGAGGGAAAAACTTGATTTGTGTTAAAATGCACCCAGCTTTTTGGGGAAAAAGGGATTTTGGGGAAAATGAACACAGTTTGGGAGGAAAGAAGCTGATTATGAGGAAAATGAAACCAGTTTGGGGGGAAAAAACATTTTTGATGAAAATGAACCCAGTTTTGAAGGAAAAAAAAAGATTTTGGGGAAATAAAGCCAGTAACTGGTTCAAAAATCCATATGTTGGGGAAAATGAACTCAATTTGGTGGGGAAAATGCGATATATGGGGAACTAAACCCAGTTTTGGTTGGAAAAACATATTTTGGGGAAAATGAACCCAGTTTTTTGGGGGAAAATTTATTTTGGGGAAAATGAAACCAGTAATGGGAAAAAATCCTGATTTTGGGGAAAATGAACCCAGTAATGGGAAAAAATCCTGATTTTGGGGAAAATGAACCAAGTGCGGAGTGGAAATAGAAGATTTTGAGGAAAATGAAATCAGTTTGGAGGGGACAACCTGATTTGTGTGAAAATGTACCCAGTTTTGGGGGTTAATAGGGATTTTGTGGAAAATGAACCTAGTTTTGGAGGAAAAAATGTTGATTATGCGAAAAATGAACCCAGTTTTGGGGGAAAATCCTTTTTTAAGGAAAATGAACCCAGTTTTGGGGAAAAAAATTATTTTGGGGAAAATGAACCCAGTAATCGGTAAAAACCCCAATTTTTTGGAAAATCAACAGAGTTTGGGGGTGGGAATCCAACTTGTAGGGAAATGAACCGAGTTTTGCTCGAAAAAAACGACTTTGGGGAAAATCAACGCAGTTTGGGAGGAAAAAATCCGATTTTGGGGAAAATGAACCCAGTTTTGGGGGAAAAAACCCGATTTTGGGGAAATGAACCCAGTAATGGGGAAAAAAAACTGATTTCGGGGAAAATGAACACTGTTTGGAGGGGAAAACTTGATTTGTGTGAAAATGCACCCAGTGTTTTGAAGAAAAAAAGAATTTTGGGGAAAATGATCCCAATTTGGAAGGATAGACTCTGATTATGGGGAAAATGAACCCAGTTGGGGGGGGGAAATATTTTGTGTAAATAAAGCCAGTAATTGTGTAAAAAACCCGGATTTTGGGGATAAATGAACCCAGTTTGGTGGGGAAAACCCAATTTGTAGGGAAATAAACCCCGTTTTGTTGAAAAAAAAATATATTTTGGGGAAAATGAAACCAGTTTTAGGGGAAAAAATGATTTTGGTGAAAATGAAACCAGTAATGGTTAAAAAAACCCTGATTTTGGGGAAAATGAACCCAGTGTGGAGTGGAAATATAAGATTTTGGGGAAAATGTACACTGTTTGGAGGGGAAAACCTGATTTGTGTGGAGATGCAGCCAGGTATGGGGGGAAAAAAAAGGATTTTGGGCAAAATGACCCAGTAATTGGGTAAAAATTCCGAATTTTGGGGAAAACGAACACAGTTTGGAGGGGAAAAACCAGCTTGTAGGGAAATGAAGCGAGTTTGGGAGGACAAACCTGACTTTGGGGAAATGAACCCAGTTTGGGAGGAAAAAAAACTATTTTGGGGAAAACAAAATCAGTGTGGAGTAGAAATAGAATGTCTGGGGGAAAATGAAATAAGTTTGGAGGGGAAAACCTGATTTGTGTGAAAATGTACCCAGTTTTGGGGGTTAATAGGGATTTTGGGGAAAATGAACCTAGTTTCGGAGGAAAAAATGCTGATTATGCGGAAAATGAACCCAGTTTTGGAGGGAAAATCCATTTTTAAGGAAAATGAACCCAGTAATCGGGTAAAAAAACCGAATTTTTGGGAAAATCAACAGTTTTACTGGGGGAGGAAACCAACTTGTAGGGAAATGAAGCGAGTTTTGCTCGAAAAAAACAGACTTTGGGGAAAATCAACCCAGACTGGGAGGAAAAAATCCGATTTTGGGGAAAATGAACCCAGTTTTTTGGGAAAAAACCCGATTTTGGGGAAATGAACCCAGTAATGGGGAAAAAAACCTGATTTTGGGGAAAATGAACACAGTTTGGAGGGAAAAACTTGATTTGTGTTAAAATGCACCCAGCTTTTTGGGGAAAAAGGGATTTTGGGGAAAATGAACACAGTTTGGGAGGAAAGAAGCTGATTATGAGGAAAACGAAACCAGTTTGGGGGGAAAAAACATTTTTGATGAAAATGAACCCAGTTTTGAAGGAAAAAAAAAGATTTTGGGGAAATAAAGCCAGTAACTGGTTCAAAAATCCATATGTTGGGGAAAATGAACTCAATTTGGTGGGGAAAATGCGATATATGGGGAACTAAACCCAGTTTTGGTTGACAAAATATATTTTGTGGGGAAAATGAACCCAGTTTTTTTGGGGAAAATTTATTTTGGGGAAAATGAACCCAGTAATGGGAAAAAATCCTGATTTTGGGGAAAATGAACCAAGTGCGGAGTGGAAATAGAAGATTTTGAGGAAAATGAAATCAGTTTGGAGGGGACAACCTGATTTGTGTGAAAATGTACCCAGTTTTGGGGGTTAATAGGGATTTTGTGGAAAATGAACCTAGTTTTGGAGGAAAAAATATTGATTATGCGGAAAATGAACCCAATTTTGGGGGAAAATCCATTTTTAAGGAAAATGAACCCAGTTTTGGGGAAAAAAATTATTTTGGGGAAAATGAACCCAGTAATCTGTAAAAAACCCAAATTTTTTGGAAAATCAACAGAGTTTGGGGGAGGGAATCCAACTTGTAGGTAAATGAACCGAGTTTTGCTCGAAAAAAACGACTTTGGGGAAAATCAACGCAGTTTGGGAGGAAAAAATCCGATTTTGGGGAAAATGAACCCAGTTTTGGGGGAAAAAACCCGATTTTGGGGAAATGAACCCAGTAATGGGGAAAAAAAACTGATTTCGGGGAAAATGAACACTGTTTGGAGGGGAAAACTTGATTTGTGTTAAAATGCACCCAGTGTTTTGAAGAAAAAAAGAATTTTGGGGAAAATGATCCCAATTTGGAAGGATAGACTCTGATTATGGGGAAAATGAACCCCTTCCTGGGGGGGGGGAAATATTTTGTGTAAATAAAGCCAGTAATTGTGTAAAAAACCCGGATTTTGGGGATAAATGAACCCAGTTTGGTGGGGAAAACCCAATTTGTAGTGAAATAAACCTCGTTTTGTTGAAAAAAATATATTTTGGGGAAAATGAAACCAGTTTTAGGGGAAAAAATGATTTTGGTGAAAATGAAACCAGTAATGGTTAAAAAAACCCTGATTTTGGGGAAAATGAACCCAGTGTGGAGTGGAAATATAAGATTTTGGGGAAAATGTACACTGTTTGGAGGGGAAAACCTGATTTGTGTGGAGATGCAGCTAGGTTTGGGGGGAAAAAAAAAGGATTTTGGGCAAAATGACTCAGTAATTGGGTAAAATTTCTGAATTTTGGGGAAAACGAACACAGTTTGGAGGGAAAAAATATCTTGTAGGGAAATGAACCGAGTTTGGGAGGAAAAACCTGACTTTGGGGAAATGAACCCAGTTTGGGAGGAAAAAAAACTATTTTGGGGAAATCGAAATCAGTGTGGAGTAGAAATAGAATGTTTGGGAGAAAATGACATAAGTTTGGAGGGAAAAACCTGATTTGTGTGAAAATGTACCCAGTTTTGGGGGTTAATAGGGATTTTGTGGAAAATGAACCTAGTTTCGGAGGAAAAGTGCTGATTATGCGGAAAATGAACCCAGTTTTGGAGGGAAAATCCATTTTTAAGGAAAATGAACCCAGTAATCGGGTAAAAAAACCGAATTTTTGGGAAAATCAACAGTTTTTGTGGGGGAGGAAACCAACTTGTAGGGAAATGAAGCGAGTTTTCCTCGAAAAAAAACGACTTTGGGGAAAATCAACCCAGATTGGGAGGAAAAAATCCGATTTTGGGGAAAATGAACCCAGTTTTTGGGGAAAAAAACCCGATTTTGGGGAAATGAACCCAGTTTGGGAGGAAAAAAACCTATTTTGGGGAAAACGAACCCAGTGTGGAGTAGAAATAGAAGGTTTGGGGGAAAATGAAATAAGTTTGGAGGGGAAAACCTGATTTGTGTGAAAATGTACCCAGTTTTGGGGGTTAATAGGGATTTTGTGGAAAATGAACATAGTTTTGGAGGAAAAAATGTTGATTATGCGAAAAACGAACCCAGTTTTGGGGGGAAAATCCATTTTTAAGGAAAATGAACCCAGTTTTGGGGAAAAAAAATATTTTGGGGAAAATGAACCCAGTAATCGGGTAAAAAACCCGAATTTTTGGGAAAATCAACAGATTTTGTGGGGGAGGAATCCAACTTGTAGGGAAATCAACCGAGTTTTGCTCGAAAAAAAACGACTTTGGGGAAAATCAACGCAGTTTGGGAGGAAAAAATCTGATTTTGGGGAAAATGAATCCAGTTTTTGGGGAAAAAACCCGATTTTGGGGAAATGAACCCAGTAATGGGGAAAAAAACCTGATTTTGGGGAAAATGAACACAGTTTGGAGGGAAAAACTTGATTTGTGTTAAAATGCACCCAGCTTTTTGGGGAAAAAGGGATTTTGGGGAAAATGAACACAGTTTGGGAGGAAAGAAGCTGATTATGAGGAAAATGAAACCAGTTTGGGGGGAAAAAACATTTTTGATGAAAATGAACCCAGTTTTGAAGGAAAAAAAAAGATTTTGGGGAAATAAAGCCAGTAACTGGTTCAAAAATCCATATGTTGGGGAAAATGAACTCAATTTGGTGGGGAAAATGCGATATATGGGGAACTAAACCCAGTTTTGGTTGGAAAAACATATTTTGGGGAAAATGAACCCAGTTTTTTGGGGGAAAATTTATTTTGGGGAAAATGAAACCAGTAATGGGAAAAAATCCTGATTTTGGGGAAAATGAACCCAGTAATGGGAAAAAATCCTGATTTTGGGGAAAATGAACCAAGTGCGGAGTGGAAATAGAAGATTTTGAGGAAAATGAAATCAGTTTGGAGGGGACAACCTGATTTGTGTGAAAATGTACCCAGTTTTGGGGGTTAATAGGGATTTTGTGGAAAATGAACCTAGTTTTGGAGGAAAAAATGTTGATTATGCGAAAAATGAACCCAGTTTTGGGGGAAAATCCTTTTTTAAGGAAAATGAACCCAGTTTTGGGGAAAAAAATTATTTTGGGGAAAATGAACCCAGTAATCGGTAAAAACCCCAATTTTTTGGAAAATCAACAGAGTTTGGGGGTGGGAATCCAACTTGTAGGGAAATGAACCGAGTTTTGCTCGAAAAAAACGACTTTGGGGAAAATCAACGCAGTTTGGGAGGAAAAAATCCGATTTTGGGGAAAATGAACCCAGTTTTGGGGGAAAAAACCCGATTTTGGGGAAATGAACCCAGTAATGGGGAAAAAAAACTGATTTCGGGGAAAATGAACACTGTTTGGAGGGGAAAACTTGATTTGTGTGAAAATGCACCCAGTGTTTTGAAGAAAAAAAGAATTTTGGGGAAAATGATCCCAATTTGGAAGGATAGACTCTGATTATGGGGAAAATGAACCCAGTTGGGGGGGGGGAAATATTTTGTGTAAATAAAGCCAGTAATTGTGTAAAAAACCCGGATTTTGGGGATAAATGAACCCAGTTTGGTGGGGAAAACCCAATTTGTAGGGAAATAAACCCCGTTTTGTTGAAAAAAAAATATATTTTGGGGAAAATGAAACCAGTTTTAGGGGAAAAAATGATTTTGGTGAAAATGAAACCAGTAATGGTTAAAAAAACCCTGATTTTGGGGAAAATGAACCCAGTGTGGAGTGGAAATATAAGATTTTGGGGAAAATGTACACTGTTTGGAGGGGAAAACCTGATTTGTGTGGAGATGCAGCCAGGTATGGGGGGAAAAAAAAGGATTTTGGGCAAAATGACCCAGTAATTGGGTAAAAATTCCGAATTTTGGGGAAAACGAACACAGTTTGGAGGGGAAAAACCAGCTTGTAGGGAAATGAAGCGAGTTTGGGAGGAAAAACCTGACTTTGGGGAAATGAACCCAGTTTGGGAGGAAAAAAAACTATTTTGGGGAAAACAAAATCAGTGTGGAGTAGAAATAGAATGTCTGGGGGAAAATGAAATAAGTTTGGAGGGGAAAACCTGATTTGTGTGAAAATGTACCCAGTTTTGGGGGTTAATAGGGATTTTGGGGAAAATGAACCTAGTTTCGGAGGAAAAAATGCTGATTATGCGGAAAATGAACCCAGTTTTGGAGGGAAAATCCATTTTTAAGGAAAATGAACCCAGTAATCGGGTAAAAAAACCGAATTTTTGGGAAAATCAACAGTTTTACTGGGGGAGGAAACCAACTTGTAGGGAAATGAAGCGAGTTTTGCTCGAAAAAAACAGACTTTGGGGAAAATCAACCCAGACTGGGAGGAAAAAATCCGATTTTGGGGAAAATGAACCCAGTTTTTTGGGAAAAAACCCGATTTTGGGGAAATGAACCCAGTAATGGGGAAAAAAACCTGATTTTGGGGAAAATGAACACAGTTTGGAGGGAAAAACTTGATTTGTGTTAAAATGCACCCAGCTTTTTGGGGAAAAAGGGATTTTGGGGAAAATGAACACAGTTTGGGAGGAAAGAAGCTGATTATGAGGAAAACGAAACCAGTTTGGGGGGAAAAAACATTTTTGATGAAAATGAACCCAGTTTTGAAGGAAAAAAAAAGATTTTGGGGAAATAAAGCCAGTAACTGGTTCAAAAATCCATATGTTGGGGAAAATGAACTCAATTTGGTGGGGAAAATGCGATATATGGGGAACTAAACCCAGTTTTGGTTGACAAAATATATTTTGTGGGGAAAATGAACCCAGTTTTTTTGGGGAAAATTTATTTTGGGGAAAATGAACCCAGTAATGGGAAAAAATCCTGATTTTGGGGAAAATGAACCAAGTGCGGAGTGGAAATAGAAGATTTTGAGGAAAATGAAATCAGTTTGGAGGGGACAACCTGATTTGTGTGAAAATGTACCCAGTTTTGGGGGTTAATAGGGATTTTGTGGAAAATGAACCTAGTTTTGGAGGAAAAAATATTGATTATGCGGAAAATGAACCCAATTTTGGGGGAAAATCCATTTTTAAGGAAAATGAACCCAGTTTTGGGGAAAAAAATTATTTTGGGGAAAATGAACCCAGTAATCTGTAAAAAACCCAAATTTTTTGGAAAATCAACAGAGTTTGGGGGAGGGAATCCAACTTGTAGGTAAATGAACCGAGTTTTGCTCGAAAAAAACGACTTTGGGGAAAATCAACGCAGTTTGGGAGGAAAAAATCCGATTTTGGGGAAAATGAACCCAGTTTTGGGGGAAAAAACCCGATTTTGGGGAAATGAACCCAGTAATGGGGAAAAAAAACTGATTTCGAGGAAAATGAACACTGTTTGGAGGGGAAAACTTGATTTGTGTTAAAATGCACCCAGTGTTTTGAAGAAAAAAAGAATTTTGGGGAAAATGATCCCAATTTGGAAGGATAGACTCTGATTATGGGGAAAATGAACCCAGTTGGGGGGGGGAAATATTTTGTGTAAATAAAGCCAGTAATTGTGTAAAAAACCCGGATTTTGGGGATAAATGAACCCAGTTTGGTGGGGAAAACCCAATTTGTAGTGAAATAAACCTCGTTTTGTTGAAAAAAATATATTTTGGGGAAAATGAAACCAGTTTTAGGGGAAAAAATGATTTTGGTGAAAATGAAACCAGTAATGGTTAAAAAAACCCTGATTTTGGGGAAAATGAACCCAGTGTGGAGTGGAAATATAAGATTTTGGGGAAAATGTACACTGTTTGGAGGGGAAAACCTGATTTGTGTGGAGATGCAGCTAGGTTTGGGGGGAAAAAAAAAGGATTTTGGGCAAAATGACTCAGTAATTGGGTAAAATTTCTGAATTTTGGGGAAAACGAACACAGTTTGGAGGGAAAAAATATCTTGTAGGGAAATGAACCGAGTTTGGGAGGAAAAACCTGACTTTGGGGAAATGAACCCAGTTTGGGAGGAAAAAAAACTATTTTGGGGAAATCGAAATCAGTGTGGAGTAGAAATAGAATGTTTGGGAGAAAATGACATAAGTTTGGAGGGAAAAACCTGATTTGTGTGAAAATGTACCCAGTTTTGGGGGTTAATAGGGATTTTGTGGAAAATGAACCTAGTTTCGGAGGAAAAGTGCTGATTATGCGGAAAATGAACCCAGTTTTGGAGGGAAAATCCATTTTTAAGGAAAATGAACCCAGTAATCGGGTAAAAAAACCGAATTTTTGGGAAAATCAACAGTTTTTGTGGGGGAGGAAACCAACTTGTAGGGAAATGAAGCGAGTTTTCCTCGAAAAAAACCGACTTTGGGGAAAATCAACCCAGATTGGGAGGAAAAAATCCGATTTTGGGGAAAATGAACCCAGTTTTTGGGGAAAAAAACCCGATTTTGGGGAAATGAACCCAGTTTGGGAGGAAAAAAACCTATTTTGGGGAAAACGAACCCAGTGTGGAGTAGAAATAGAAGGTTTGGGGGAAAATGAAATAAGTTTGGAGGGGAAAACCTGATTTGTGTGAAAATGTACCCAGTTTTGGGGGTTAATAGGGATTTTGTGGAAAATGAACATAGTTTTGGAGGAAAAAATGTTGATTATGCGAAAAACGAACCCAGTTTTGGGGGGAAAATCCATTTTTAAGGAAAATGAACCCAGTAATCAGGTAAAAAACCCGAATTTTTGGGAAAATCAACAGATTTTGTGGGGGAGGAATCCAACTTGTAGGGAAATCAACCGAGTTTTGCTCGAAAAAAAACGACTTTGGGGAAAATCAACGCAGTTTGGGAGGAAAAAATCTGATTTTGGGGAAAATGAATCCAGTTTTTGGGGAAAAAACCCGATTTTGGGGAAATGAACCCAGTAATGGGGAAAAAAAACTGATTTTGGGGAAAATGAACACAGTTTGGAGGGAAAAACTTGATTTGTGTTAAAATGCACCCAGCTTTTTGGGGAAAAAGGGATTTTGGGGAAAATGAACACAGTTTGGGAGGAAAGAAGCTGATTATGAGGAAAATGAAACCAGTTTGGGGGGAAAAAACATTTTTGATGAAAATGAACCCAGTTTTGAAGGAAAAAAAAAGATTTTGGGGAAATAAAGCCAGTAACTGGTTCAAAAATCCATATGTTGGGGAAAATGAACTCAATTTGGTGGGGAAAATGCGATATATGGGGAACTAAACCCAGTTTTGGTTGGAAAAACATATTTTGGGGAAAATGAACCCAGTTTTTTGGGGGAAAATTTATTTTGGGGAAAATGAAACCAGTAATGGGAAAAAATCCTGATTTTGGGGAAAATGAACCCAGTAATGGGAAAAAATCCTGATTTTGGGGAAAATGAACCAAGTGCGGAGTGGAAATAGAAGATTTTGAGGAAAATGAAATCAGTTTGGAGGGGACAACCTGATTTGTGTGAAAATGTACCCAGTTTTGGGGGTTAATAGTGATTTTGTGGAAAATGAACCTAGTTTTGGAGGAAAAAATGTTGATTATGCAAAAAATGAACCCAGTTTTGGGGGAAAATCCTTTTTTAAGGAAAATGAACCCAGTTTTGGGGAAAAAAATTATTTTGGGGAAAATGAACCCAGTAATCGGTAAAAACCCCAATTTTTTGGAAAATCAACAGAGTTTGGGGGTGGGAATCCAACTTGTAGGGAAATGAACCGAGTTTTGCTCGAAAAAAACGACTTTGGGGAAAATCAACGCAGTTTGGGAGGAAAAAATCCGATTTTGGGGAAAATGAACCCAGTTTTGGGGGAAAAAACCCGATTTTGGGGAAATGAACCCAGTAATGGGGAAAAAAAACTGATTGCGGGGAAAATGAACACTGTTTGGAGGGGAAAACTTGATTTGTGTGAAAATGCACCCAGTGATTTGAAGAAAAAAAGAATTTTGGGGAAAATGAACTCAGTTTGGAAGGATAGACTCTGATTATGGGGAAAATGAACCCAGTTGGGGGGGGGGAAATATTTTGTGTAAATAAAGCCAGTAATTGTGTAAAAAACCCGGATTTTGGGGATAAATGAACCCAGTTTGGTGGGGAAAACCCAATTTGTAGGGAAATAAACCCCGTTTTGTTGAAAAAAAAAATATTTTGGGGAAAATGAAACCAGTTTTAGGGGAAAAAATGATTTTGGTGAAAATGAAACCAGTAATGGTTAAAAAAACCCTGATTTTGGGGAAAATGAACCCAGTGTGGAGTGGAAATATAAGATTTTGGGGAAAATGTACACTGTTTGGAGGGGAAAACCTGATTTGTGTGGAGATGCATCCAGGTATGGGGGGAAAAAAAAGGATTTTGGGCAAAATGACCCAGTAATTGGGTAAAAATTCCGAATTTTGGGGAAAACGAACACAGTTTGGAGGGGAAAAACCAGCTTGTAGGGAAGTGAAGCGAGTTTGGGAGGAAAAACCTGACTTTGGGGAAATGAACCCAGTTTGGGAGGAAAAAAAACTATTTTGGGGAAAACAAAATCAGTGTGGAGTAGAAATAGAATGTCTGGGGGAAAATGAAATAAGTTTGGAGGGGAAAACCTGATTTGTGTGAAAATGTACCCAGTTTTGGGGGTTAATAGGGATTTTGGGGAAAATGAACCTAGTTTCGGAGGAAAAAATGCTGATTATGCGGAAAATGAACCCAGTTTTGGAGGGAAAATCCATTTTTAAGGAAAATGAACCCAGTAATCGGGTAAAAAACCCGAATTTTTGGGAAAATCAACAGTTTTACTGGGGGAGGAAACCAACTTGTAGGGAAATGAAGCGAGTTTTGCTCGAAAAAAACAGACTTTGGGGAAAATCAACCCAGATTGGGAGGAAAAAATCCGATTTTGGGGAAAATGAACCCAGTTTTTTGGGAAAAAACCCGATTTTGGGGAAATGAACCCTGTAATGGGGAGAAAAATCTGATTTTGGGGAAAATGAACACAGTTTGGAGGGAAAAACTTGATTTGTGTTAAAATGCACCCAGCTTTTTGGGGAAAAAAGGATTTTGGGGAAAATGAACACAGTTTGGGAGGAAAGAAGCTGATTATGAGGAAAATGAAACCAGTTTGGGGGGAAAAAACATTTTTGATGAAAATGATCCCAGTTTTGAAGGAAAAAAAAAATATTTTCGGGAAATAAAGCCAGTAACTGGTACAAAAATCCATATGTTTGGGAAGATGAACTCAATTTGGTGGGGAAAACCAGATATGCAGGGAAATAAACCCAGTTTTGGTTGAAAAAACATATTGTGGGGAAAATGAACCCAGTTTTTTTGGGGAAAATTATTTTGGGGAAAATGAACCCAGTAATGGGGAAAAATCCTGATTTTGGGGAAAATGAACCAAGTGCGGAGTGGAAATAGAAGATTTTGTGGAAAATGAAATCAGTTTGGAGGGGACAACCTGATTTGTGTGAAAATGTACCCAGTTTTGGGGGTTAATAGGGATTTTGTGGAAAATGAACCTAGTTTTGGAGGAAAAAATATTGATTATGCGGAAAATGAACCCAATTTTGGGGGAAAATCCATTTTTAAGGAAAATGAACCCAGTTTTGGGGAAAAAAATTATTTTGGGGAAAATGAACCCAGTAATCTGTAAAAAACCCAAATTTTTTGGAAAATCAACAGAGTTTGGGGGAGGGAATCCAACTTGTAGGTAAATGAACCGAGTTTTGCTCGAAAAAAACGACTTTGGGGAAAATCAACGCAGTTTGGGAGGAAAAAATCCGATTTTGGGGAAAATGAACCCAGTTTTGGGGGAAAAAACCCGATTTTGGGGAAATGAACCCAGTAATGGGGAAAAAAAACTGATTTCGAGGAAAATGAACACTGTTTGGAGGGGAAAACTTGATTTGTGTTAAAATGCACCCAGTGTTTTGAAGAAAAAAAGAATTTTGGGGAAAATGATCCCAATTTGGAAGGATAGACTCTGATTATGGGGAAAATGAACCCCTTCCTGGGGGGGGGGAAATATTTTGTGTAAATAAAGCCAGTAATTGGGTAAAAAACCCGGATTTTGGGGATAAATGAACCCAGTTTGGTGGGGAAAACCCAATTTGTAGTGAAATAAACCTCGTTTTGTTGAAAAAAATATATTTTGGGGAAAATGAAACCAGTTTTAGGGGAAAAAATGATTTTGGTGAAAATGAAACCAGTAATGGTTAAAAAAACCCTGATTTTGGGGAAAATGAACCCAGTGTGGAGTGGAAATATAAGATTTTGGGGAAAATGTACACTGTTTGGAGGGGAAAACCTGATTTGTGTGGAGATGCAGCTAGGTTTGGGGGGAAAAAAAAAGGATTTTGGGCAAAATGACTCAGTAATTGGGTAAAATTTCTGAATTTTGGGGAAAACGAACACAGTTTGGAGGGAAAAAATATCTTGTAGGGAAATGAACCGAGTTTGGGAGGAAAAACCTGACTTTGGGGAAATGAACCCAGTTTGGGAGGAAAAAAAACTATTTTGGGGAAATCGAAATCAGTGTGGAGTAGAAATAGAATGTTTGGGAGAAAATGACATAAGTTTGGAGGGAAAAACCTGATTTGTGTGAAAATGTACCCAGTTTTGGGGGTTAATAGGGATTTTGTGGAAAATGAACCTAGTTTCGGAGGAAAAGTGCTGATTATGCGGAAAATGAACCCAGTTTTGGAGGGAAAATCCATTTTTAAGGAAAATGAACCCAGTAATCAGGTAAAAAAACCGAATTTTTGGGAAAATCAACAGTTTTTGTGGGGGAGGAAACCAACTTGTAGGGAAATGAAGCGAGTTTTCCTCGAAAAAAACCGACTTTGGGGAAAATCAACCCAGATTGGGAGGAAAAAATCCGATTTTGGGGAAAATGAACCCAGTTTTTGGGGAAAAAAACCCGATTTTGGGGAAATGAACCCAGTTTGGGAGGAAAAAAACCTATTTTGGGGAAAACGAACCCAGTGTGGAGTAGAAATAGAAGGTTTGGGGGAAAATGAAATAAGTTTGGAGGGGAAAACCTGATTTGTGTGAAAATGTACCCAGTTTTGGGGGTTAATAGGGATTTTGTGGAAAATGAACATAGTTTTGGAGGAAAAAATGTTGATTATGCGAAAAACGAACCCAGTTTTGGGGGGAAAATCCATTTTTAAGGAAAATGAACCCAGTTTTGGGGAAAAAAAATATTTTGGGGAAAATGAACCCAGTAATCGGGTAAAAAACCCGAATTTTTGGGAAAATCAACAGATTTTGTGGGGGAGGAATCCAACTTGTAGGGAAATCAACCGAGTTTTGCTCAAAAAAAAACGACTTTGGGGAAAATCAAGGCAGTTTGGGAGGAAAAAATCTGATTTTGGGGAAAATGAATCCAGTTTTTGGGGAAAAAACCCGATTTTGGGGAAATGAACCCAGTAATGGGGAAAAAACCTGATTTTGGGGAAAATGAACACAGTTTGGAGGGAAAAACTTGATTTGTGTTAAAATGCACCCAGCTTTTTGGGGAAAAAGGGATTTTGGGGAAAATGAACACAGTTTGGGAGGAAAGAAGCTGATTATGAGGAAAATGAAACCAGTTTGGGGGGAAAAAACATTTTTGATGAAAATGAACCCAGTTTTGAAGGAAAAAAAAAGATTTTGGGGAAATAAAGCCAGTAACTGGTTCAAAAATCCATATGTTGGGGAAAATGAACTCAATTTGGTGGGGAAAATGCGATATATGGGGAACTAAACCCAGTTTTGGTTGGAAAAACATATTTTGGGGAAAATGAACCCAGTTTTTTGGGGGAAAATTTATTTTGGGGAAAATGAAACCAGTAATGGGAAAAAATCCTGATTTTGGGGAAAATGAACCCAGTAATGGGAAAAAATCCTGATTTTGGGGAAAATGAACCAAGTGCGGAGTGGAAATAGAAGATTTTGAGGAAAATGAAATCAGTTTGGAGGGGACAACCTGATTTGTGTGAAAATGTACCCAGTTTTGGGGGTTAATAGGGATTTTGTGGAAAATGAACCTAGTTTTGGAGGAAAAAATGTTGATTATGCGAAAAATGAACCCAGTTTTGGGGGAAAATCCTTTTTTAAGGAAAATGAACCCAGTTTTGGGGAAAAAAATTATTTTGGGGAAAATGAACCCAGTAATCGGTAAAAACCCCAATTTTTTGGAAAATCAACAGAGTTTGGGGGTGGGAATCCAACTTGTAGGGAAATGAATCGAGTTTTGCTCGAAAAAAACGACTTTGGGGAAAATCAACGCAGTTTGGGAGGAAAAAATCCGATTTTGGGGAAAATGAACCCAGTTTTGGGGGAAAAAACCCGATTTTGGGGAAATGAACCCAGTAATGGGGAAAAAAAACTGATTGCGGGGAAAATGAACACTGTTTGGAGGGGAAAACTTGATTTGTGTGAAAATGCACCCAGTGATTTGAAGAAAAAAAGAATTTTGGGGAAAATGAACTCAGTTTGGAAGGATAGACTCTGATTATGGGGAAAATGAACCCAGTTGGGGGGGGGGAAATATTTTGTGTAAATAAAGCCAGTAATTGTGTAAAAAAACCGGATTTTGGGGATAAATGAACCCAGTTTGGTGGGGAAAACCCAATTTGTAGGGAAATAAACCCCGTTTTGTTGAAAAAAAAAATATTTTGGGGAAAATGAAACCAGTTTTAGGGGAAAAAATGATTTTGGTGAAAATGAAACCAGTAATGGTTAAAAAAACCCTGATTTTGGGGAAAATGAACCCAGTGTGGAGTGGAAATATAAGATTTTGGGGAAAATGTACACTGTTTGGAGGGGAAAACCTGATTTGTGTGGAGATGCATCCAGGTATGGGGGGAAAAAAAAGGATTTTGGGCAAAATGACCCAGTAATTGGGTAAAAATTCCGAATTTTGGGGAAAACGAACACAGTTTGGAGGGGAAAAACCAGCTTGTAGGGAAGTGAAGCGAGTTTGGGAGGAAAAACCTGACTTTGGGGAAATGAACCCAGTTTGGGAGGAAAAAAAACTATTTTGGGGAAAACAAAATCAGTGTGGAGTAGAAATAGAATGTCTGGGGGAAAATGAAATAAGTTTGGAGGGGAAAACCTGATTTGTGTGAAAATGTACCCAGTTTTGGGGGTTAATAGGGATTTTGGGGAAAATGAACCTAGTTTCGGAGGAAAAAATGCTGATTATGCGGAAAATGAACCCAGTTTTGGAGGGAAAATCCATTTTTAAGGAAAATGAACCCAGTAATCGGGTAAAAAACCCGAATTTTTGGGAAAATCAACAGTTTTACTGGGGGAGGAAACCAACTTGTAGGGAAATGAAGCGAGTTTTGCTCGAAAAAAACAGACTTTGGGGAAAATCAACCCAGATTGGGAGGAAAAAATCCGATTTTGGGGAAAATGAACCCAGTTTTTTGGGAAAAAACCCGATTTTGGGGAAATGAACCCTGTAATGGGGAGAAAAATCTGATTTTGGGGAAAATGAACACAGTTTGGAGGGAAAAACTTGATTTGTGTTAAAATGCACCCAGCTTTTTGGGGAAAAAAGGATTTTGGGGAAAATGAACACAGTTTGGGAGGAAAGAAGCTGATTATGAGGAAAATGAAACCAGTTTGGGGGGAAAAAACATTTTTGATGAAAATGATCCCAGTTTTGAAGGAAAAAAAAAATATTTTCGGGAAATAAAGCCAGTAACTGGTACAAAAATCCATATGTTTGGGAAGATGAACTCAATTTGGTGGGGAAAACCAGATATGCAGGGAAATAAACCCAGTTTTGGTTGAAAAAACATATTGTGGGGAAAATGAACCCAGTTTTTTTGGGGAAAATTATTTTGGGGAAAATGAACCCAGTAATGGGGAAAAATCCTGATTTTGGGGAAAATGAACCAAGTGCGGAGTGGAAATAGAAGATTTTGTGGAAAATGAAATCAGTTTGGAGGGGACAACCTGATTTGTGTGAAAATGTACCCAGTTTTGGGGGTTAATAGGGATTTTGTGGAAAATGAACCTAGTTTTGGAGGAAAAAATGTTGATTATGCGAAAAACGAACCCAGTTTTGGGGGGAAAATCCATTTTTAAGGAAAATGAAGCCAGTTTTTGGGAAAAAAAATATTTTGGGGAAAATGAACCCAGTAATCGGGTAAAAACCCCGAATTTTTGGGAAAATGAACAGAGCTTGGTGGGGGGAAACCAACTTGTAGGGAAATGAACCCAGTTTTGCTCGAAAAAAAACAACTTTGGGGAAAATCAACCCAGTTTGGGAGGGAAAAAACCCGATTTTGGGGAAAATGAACCCAGTTTTGGGGGAAAAAACCCGATTTTGGGGAAATGAACCCAGTAATGGGGAAAAAACCTGATTTTGGGGAAAATGAACACAGTTTGGAGGGAAAAACTTGATTTGTGTTAAAATGCACCCAGCTTTTTGGGGAAAAAGGGATTTTGGGGAAAATGAACACAGTTTGGGAGGAAAGAAGCTGATTATGAGGAAAATGAAACCAGTTTGGGGGGAAAAAACATTTTTGATGAAAATGAACCCAGTTTTGAAGGAAAAAAAAAGATTTTGGGGAAATAAAGCCAGTAACTGGTTCAAAAATCCATATGTTGGGGAAAATGAACTCAATTTGGTGGGGAAAATGCGATATATGGGGAACTAAACCCAGTTTTGGTTGGAAAAACATATTTTGGGGAAAATGAACCCAGTTTTTTTGGGGAAAATTTATTTTGGGGAAAATGAAACCAGTAATGGGAAAAAATCCTGATTTTGGGGAAAATGAACCCAGTAATGGGAAAAAATCCTGATTTTGGGGAAAATGAACCAAGTGCGGAGTGGAAATAGAAGATTTTGAGGAAAATGAAATCAGTTTGGAGGGGACAACCTGATTTGTGTGAAAATGTACCCAGTTTTGGGGGTTAATAGGGATTTTGTGGAAAATGAACCTAGTTTTGGAGGAAAAAATGTTGATTATGCGAAAAATGAACCCAGTTTTGGGGGAAAATCCTTTTTTAAGGAAAATGAAGCCAGTTTTGGGGAAAAAAAATATTTTGGGGAAAATGAACCCAGTAATCGGTAAAAAACCCGAATTTTTTGGAAAATCAACAGAGTTTGGGGATGGGAATCCAACTTGTAGGGAAATGAACCGAGTTTTGCTCGAAAAAAACGACTTTGGGGAAAATCAACGCAGTTTGGGAGGAAAAAATCCGATTTTGGGGAAAATGAACCCAGTTTTGGGGGAAAAAACCCGATTTTGGGGAAATGAACCCAGTAATGGGGAAAAAAACCTGATTTCGGGGAAAATGAACACTGTTTGGAGGGGAAAACTTGATTTGTGTGAAAATGCACCCAGTGTTTTGAAGAAAAAAAGAATTTTGGGGAAAATGATCCCAATTTGGAAGGATAGACTCTGATTATGGGGAAAATGAACCCAGTTGGGGGGGGGAAATATTTTGTGTAAATAAAGCCAGTAATTGTGTAAAAAACCCGGATTTTGGGGATAAATGAACCCAGTTTGGTGGGGAAAACCCAATTTGTAGTGAAATAAACCCCGTTTTGTTGAAAAAAAAATATATTTTGGGGAAAATGAAACCAGTTTTAGGGGAAAAAATGATTTTGGTGAAAATGAAACCAGTAATGGTTAAAACCCCCCTGATTTTGGGGAAAATGAACCCAGTGTGGAGTGGAAATATAAGATTTTGGGGAAAATGTACACTGTTTGGAGGGGAAAACCTGATTTGTGTGGAGATGCAGCCAGGTTTTGGGGGGAAAAAAAGGATTTTGGGCAAAATGACCCAGTAATTGGGTAAAAATTCCGAATTTTGGGGAAAACGAACACAGTTTGGAGGGGAAAAACCAGCTTGTAGGGAAATGAAGCGAGTTTGGGAGGAAAAACCTGACTTTGGGGAAATGAACCCAGTTTGGGAGGAAAAAAAACTATTTTGGGGAAAACAAAATCAGTGTGGAGTAGAAATAGAATGTCTGGGGGAAAATGAAATAAGTTTGGAGGGGAAAACCTGATTTGTGTGAAAATGTACCCAGTTTTGGGGGTTAATAGGGATTTTGGGGAAAATGAACCTAGTTTCGGAGGAAAAAATGCTGATTATGCGGAAAATGAACCCAGTTTTGGAGGGAAAATCCATTTTTAAGGAAAATGAACCCAGTAATCGCGTAAAAAACCCGAATTTTTGGGAAAATCAACAGTTTTACTGGGGGAGGAAACAAACTTGTAGGGAAATGAAGCGAGTTTTGCTCGAAAAAAACAGACTTTGGGGAAAATCAACCCAGATTGGGAGGAAAAAATCCAATTTTGGGGAAAATGAACCCAGGTTTTTGGGAAAAAACCCGATTTTGGGGAAATGAACCCAGTAATGGGGAAAAAAAACTGATTTTGGGGAAAATGAACACAGTTTGGAGGGAAAAACTTGATTTGTGTTAAAATGCACCCAGCTTTTTGGGGAAAAAGGGATTTTGGGGAAAATGAACACAGTTTGGGAGGAAAGAAGCTGATTATGAGGAAAATGAAACCAGTTTGGGGGGAAAAAACATTTTTGATGAAAATGAACCCAGTTTTGAAGGAAAAAAAAAGATTTTGGGGAAATAAAGCCAGTAACTGGTTCAAAAATCCATATGTTTGGGAAAATGAACTCAATTTGGTGGGGAAAATGCGATATATGGGGAACTAAACCCAGTTTTGGTTGACAAAATATATTTTGTGGGGAAAATGAACCCAGTTTTTTTGGGGAAAATTTATTTTGGGGAAAATGAACCCAGTAATGGGAAAAAATCCTGATTTTGGGGAAAATGAACCCAGTAATGGGAAAAAATCCTGATTTTGGGGAAAATGAACCAAGTGCGGAGTGGAAATAGAAGATTTTGAGGAAAATGAAATCAGTTTGGAGGGGACAACCTGATTTGTGTGAAAATGTACCCAGTTTTGGGGGATAATAGGGATTTTGTGGAAAATGAACCTAGTTTTGGAGGAAAAAATGTTGATTATGCGAAAAATGAACCCAGTTTTGGGGGAAAATCCTTTTTTAAGGAAAATGAACCCAGTTTTGGGGAAAAAAATTATTTTGGGGAAAATGAACCCAGTAATCGGTAAAAAACCCGAATTTTTTGGAAAATCAACAGAGTTTGGGGGAGGGAATCCAACTTGTAGGGAAATGAACCGAGTTTTGCTCGAAAAAAACGACTTTGGGGAAAATCAACGCAGTTTGGGAGGAAAAAATCCGATTTTGGGGAAAATGAACCCAGTTTTTGGGGAAAAAACCCGATTTTGGGGAAATGAACCCAGTAATGGGGAAAAAAAACCTGATTTCGGGGAAAATGAACACTGTTTGGAGGGGAAAACTTGATTTGTGTGAAAATGCACCCAGTGTTTTGAAGAAAAAAAGAATTTTGCGGAAAATGAACTCAGTTTGGAAGGATAGACTCTGATTATGGGGAAAATGAACCCAGTTGGGGGGGGGAAATATTTTGTGTAAATAAAGCCAGTAATTGTGTAAAAAACCCGGATTTTGGGGATAAATGAACCCAGTTTGGTGGGGAAAACCCAATTTGTAGGGAAATAAACCCCGTTTTGTTGAAAAAAAAATATATTTTGGGGAAAATGAAACCAGTTTTAGGGGAAAAAATGATTTTGGTGAAAATGAAACCAGTAATGGTTAAAAAAACCCTGATTTTGGGGAAAATGAACCCAGTGTGGAGTGGAAATATAAGATTTTGGGGAAAATGTACACTGTTTGGAGGGGAAAACCTGATTTGTGTGGAGATGCAGCCAGGTTTTGGGGGAAAAAAAAGGATTTTGGGCAAAATGACCCAGTAATTGGGTAAAAATTCCGAATTTTGGGGAAAACGAACACAGTTTGGAGGGGAAAAACCAGCTTGTAGGGAAATGAAGCGAGTTTGGGAGGAAAAACCTGACTTTGGGGAAATGAACCCAGTTTGGGAGGAAAAAAAACTATTTTGGGGAAAACAAAATCAGTGTGGAGTAGAAATAGAATATCTGGGGGAAAATGAAATAAGTTTGGAGGGGAAAACCTGATTTGTGTGAAAATGTACCCAGTTTTGGGGGTTAATAGGGATTTTGGGGAAAATGAACCTAGTTTCGGAGGAAAAAATGCTGATTATGCGGAAAATGAACCCAGTTTTGGAGGGAAAATCCATTTTTAAGGAAAATGAACCCAGTAATCGCGTAAAAAACCCGAATTTTTGGGAAAATCAACAGTTTTACTGGGGGAGGAAACCAACTTGTAGGGAAATGAAGCGAGTTTTGCTCGAAAAAAACAGACTTTGGGGAAAATCAACCCAGATTGGGAGGAAAAAATCCGATTTTGGGGAAAATGAACCCAGTTTTTTGGGAAAAAACCCGATTTTGGGGAAATGAACCCAGTAATGGGGAAAAAAAACTGATTTTGGGGAAAATGAACACAGTTTGGAGGGAAAAACTTGATTTGTGTTAAAATGCACCCAGCTTTTTGGGGAAAAAGGGATTTTGGGGAAAATGAACACAGTTTGGGAGGAAAGAAGCTGATTATGAGGAAAATGAAACCAGTTTGGGGGGAAAAAACATTTTTGATGAAAATGAACCCAGTTTTGAAGGAAAAAAAAAGATTTTGGGGAAATAAAGCCAGTAACTGGTTCAAAAATCCATATGTTGGGGAAAATGAACTCAATTTGGTGGGGAAAATGCGATATATGGGGAACTAAACCCAGTTTTGGTTTACAAAATATATTTTGTGGGGAAAATGAACCCAGTTTTTTTGGGGAAAATTTATTTTGGGGAAAATGAACCCAGTAATGGGAAAAAATCCTGATTTTGGGGAAAATGAACCCAGTAATGGGAAAAAATCCTGATTTTGGGGAAAATGAACCAAGTGCGGAGTGGAAATAGAAGATTTTGAGGAAAATGAAATCAGTTTGGAGGGGACAACCTGATTTGTGTGAAAATGTACCCAGTTTTGGGGGATAATAGGGATTTTGTGGAAAATGAACCTAGTTTTGGAGGAAAAAATGTTGATTATGCGAAAAATGAACCCAGTTTTGGGGGAAAATCCTTTTTTAAGGAAAATGAACCCAGTTTTGGGGAAAAAAATTATTTTGGGGAAAATGAACCCAGTAATCGGTAAAAAACCCGAATTTTTTGGAAAATCAACAGAGTTTGGGGGTGGGAATCCAACTTGTAGGGAAATGAACCGAGTTTTGCTCGAAAAAAACGACTTTGGGGAAAATCAACGCAGTTTGGGAGGAAAAAATCCGATTTTGGGGAAAATGAACCCAGTTTTGGGGGAAAAAACCCGATTTTGGGGAAATGAACCCAGTAATGGGGAAAAAAAACTGATTTCGGGGAAAATGAACACTGTTTGGAGGGGAAAACTTGATTTGTGTGAAAATGCACCCAGTGTTTTGAAGAAAAAAAGAATTTTGGGGAAAATGATCCCAATTTGGAAGGATAGACTCTGATTATGGGGAAAATGAACCCAGTTGGGGGGGGGAAATATTTTGTGTAAATAAAGCCAGTAATTGTGTAAAAAACCCGGATTTTGGGGATAAATGAACCCAGTTTGGTGGGGAAAACCCAATTTGTAGGGAAATAAACCCCGTTTTGTTGAAAAAAAAATATATTTTGGGGAAAATGAAACCAGTTTTAGGGGAAAAAATGATTTTGGTGAAAATGAAACCAGTAATGGTTAAAAACCCCCTGATTTTGGGGAAAATGAACCCAGTGTGGAGTGGAAATATAAGATTTTGGGGAAAATGTACACTGTTTGGAGGGGAAAACCTGATTTGTGTGGAGATGCAGCCAGGTTTTGGGGGGAAAAAAAGGATTTTGGGCAAAATGACCCAGTAATTGGGTAAAAATTCCGAATTTTGGGGAAAACGAACACAGTTTGGAGGGGAAAAACCAGCTTGTAGGGAAATGAAGCGAGTTTGGGAGGAAAAACCTGACTTTGGGGAAATGAACCCAGTTTGGGAGGAAAAAAAACTATTTTGGGGAAAACAAAATCAGTGTGGAGTAGAAATAGAATGTCTGGGGGAAAATGAAATAAGTTTGGAGGGGAAAACCTGATTTGTGTGAAAATGTACCCAGTTTTGGGGGTTAATAGGGATTTTGGGGAAAATGAACCTAGTTTCGGAGGAAAAAATGCTGATTATGCGGAAAATGAACCCAGTTTTGGAGGGAAAATCCATTTTTAAGGAAAATGAACCCAGTAATCGCGTAAAAAACCCGAATTTTTGGGAAAATCAACAGTTTTACTGGGGGAGGAAACCAACTTGTAGGGAAATGAAGCGAGTTTTGCTCGAAAAAAACAGACTTTGGGGGAAATGAACCCAGTTTGGGAGGAAAAAATCCGATTTTGGGGAAAATGAACCCAGGTTTTTGGGAAAAAACCCGATTTTGGGGAAATGAACCCAGTAATGGGGAAAAAAACCTGATTTTGGGGAAAATGAACACAGTTTGGAGGGAAAAACTTGATTTGTGTTAAAATGCACCCAGCTTTTTGGGGAAAAAGGGATTTTGGGGAAAATGAACACAGTTTGGGAGGAAAGAAGCTGATTATGAGGAAAATGAAACCAGTTTGGGGGGAAAAAACATTTTTGATGAAAATGAACCCAGTTTTGAAGGAAAAAAAAAGATTTTGGGGAAATAAAGCCAGTAACTGGTTCAAAAATCCATATGTTGGGGAAAATGAACTCAATTTGGTGGGGAAAATGCGATATATGGGGAACTAAACCCAGTTTTGGTTGACAAAATATATTTTGTGGGGAAAATGAACCCAGTTTTTTTGGGGAAAATTTATTTTGGGGAAAATGAACCCAGTAATGGGAAAAAATCCTGATTTTGGGGAAAATGAACCCAGTAATGGGAAAAAATCCTGATTTTGGGGAAAATGAACCAAGTGCGGAGTGGAAATAGAAGATTTTGAGGAAAATGAAATCAGTTTGGAGGGGACAACCTGATTTGTGTGAAAATGTACCCAGTTTTGGGGGATAATAGGGATTTTGTGGAAAATGAACCTAGTTTTGGAGGAAAAAATGTTGATTATGCGAAAAATGAACCCAGTTTTGGGGGAAAATCCTTTTTTAAGGAAAATGAACCCAGTTTTGGGGAAAAAAATTATTTTGGGGAAAATGAACCCAGTAATCGGTAAAAAACCCGAATTTTTTGGAAAATCAACAGAGTTTGGGGGTGGGAATCCAACTTGTAGGGAAATGAACCGAGTTTTGCTCGAAAAAAACGACTTTGGGGAAAATCAACGCAGTTTGGGAGGAAAAAATCCGATTTTGGGGAAAATGAACCCAGTTTTGGGGGAAAAAACCCGATTTTGGGGAAATGAACCCAGTAATGGGGAAAAAAACCTGATTTCGGGGAAAATGAACACTGTTTGGAGGGGAAAACTTGATTTGTGTGAAAATGCACCCAGTGTTTTGAAGAAAAAAAGAATTTTGGGGAAAATGATCCCAATTTGGAAGGATAGACTCTGATTATGGGGAAAATGAACCCAGTTGGGGGGGGGAAATATTTTGTGTAAATAAAGCCAGTAATTGTGTAAAAAACCCGGATTTTGGGGATAAATGAACCCAGTTTGGTGGGGAAAACCCAATTTGTAGTGAAATAAACCCCGTTTTGTTGAAAAAAAAATATATTTTGGGGAAAATGAAACCAGTTTTAGGGGAAAAAATGATTTTGGTGAAAATGAAACCAGTAATGGTTAAAAACCCCCTGATTTTGGGGAAAATGAACCCAGTGTGGAGTGGAAATATAAGATTTTGGGGAAAATGTACACTGTTTGGAGGGGAAAACCTGATTTGTGTGGAGATGCAGCCAGGTTTTGGGGGGAAAAAAAGGATTTTGGGCAAAATGACCCAGTAATTGGGTAAAAATTCCGAATTTTGGGGAAAACGAACACAGTTTGGAGGGGAAAAACCAGCTTGTAGGGAAATGAAGCGAGTTTGGGAGGAAAAACCTGACTTTGGGGAAATGAACCCAGTTTGGGAGGAAAAAAAACTATTTTGGGGAAAACAAAATCAGTGTGGAGTAGAAATAGAATGTCTGGGGGAAAATGAAATAAGTTTGGAGGGGAAAACCTGATTTGTGTGAAAATGTACCCAGTTTTGGGGGTTAATAGGGATTTTGGGGAAAATGAACCTAGTTTCGGAGGAAAAAATGCTGATTATGCGGAAAATGAACCCAGTTTTGGAGGGAAAATCCATTTTTAAGGAAAATGAACCCAGTAATCGCGTAAAAAACCCGAATTTTTGGGAAAATCAACAGTTTTACTGGGGGAGGAAACCAACTTGTAGGGAAATGAAGCGAGTTTTGCTCGAAAAAAACAGACTTTGGGGGAAATCAACCCAGATTGGGAGGAAAAAATCCGATTTTGGGGAAAATGAACCCAGGTTTTTGGGAAAAAACCCGATTTTGGGGAAATGAACCCAGTAATGGGGAAAAAAAACTGATTTTGGGGAAAATGAACACAGTTTGGAGGGAAAAACTTGATTTGTGTTAAAATGCACCCAGCTTTTTGGGGAAAAAGGGATTTTGGGGAAAATGAACACAGTTTGGGAGGAAAGAAGCTGATTATGAGGAAAATGAAACCAGTTTGGGGGGAAAAAACATTTTTGATGAAAATGAACCCAGTTTTGAAGGAAAAAAAAAGATTTTGGGGAAATAAAGCCAGTAACTGGTTCAAAAATCCATATGTTGGGGAAAATGAACTCAATTTGGTGGGGAAAATGCGATATATGGGGAACTAAACCCAGTTTTGGTTGACAAAATATATTTTGTGGGGAAAATGAACCCAGTTTTTTTGGGGAAAATTTATTTTGGGGAAAATGAACCCAGTAATGGGAAAAAATCCTGATTTTGGGGAAAATGAACCCAGTAATGGGAAAAAATCCTGATTTTGGGGAAAATGAACCAAGTGCGGAGTGGAAATAGAAGATTTTGAGGAAAATGAAATCAGTTTGGAGGGGACAACCTGATTTGTGTGAAAATGTACCCAGTTTTGGGGGATAATAGGGATTTTGTGGAAAATGAACCTAGTTTTGGAGGAAAAAATGTTGATTATGCGAAAAATGAACCCAGTTTTGGGGGAAAATCCTTTTTTAAGGAAAATGAACCCAGTTTTGGGGAAAAAAATTATTTTGGGGAAAATGAACCCAGTAATCGGTAAAAAACCCGAATTTTTTGGAAAATCAACAGAGTTTGGGGGTGGGAATCCAACTTGTAGGGAAATGAACCGAGTTTTGCTCGAAAAAAACGACTTTGGGGAAAATCAACGCAGTTTGGGAGGAAAAAATCCGATTTTGGGGAAAATGAACCCAGTTTTGGGGGAAAAAACCCGATTTTGGGGAAATGAACCCAGTAATGGGGAAAAAAAAACTGATTTCGGGGAAAATGAACACTGTTTGGAGGGGAAAACTTGATTTGTGTGAAAATGCACCCAGTGTTTTGAAGAAAAAAAGAATTTTGGGGAAAATGATCCCAATTTGGAAGGATAGACTCTGATTATGGGGAAAATGAACCCAGTTGGGGGGGGGGGAAATATTTTGTGTAAATAAAGCCAGTAATTGTGTAAAAAACCCGGATTTTGGGGATAAATGAACCCAGTTTGGTGGGGAAAACCCAATTTGTAGGGAAATAAACCCCGTTTTGTTGAAAAAAAAATATATTTTGGGGAAAATGAAACCAGTTTTAGGGGAAAAAATGATTTTGGTGAAAATGAAACCAGTAATGGTTAAAAAAACCCTGATTTTGGGGAAAATGAACCCAGTGTGGAGTGGAAATATAAGATTTTGGGGAAAATGTACACTGTTTGGAGGGGAAAACCTGATTTGTGTGGAGATGCAGCCAGGTTTTGGGGGAAAAAAAAGGATTTTGGGCAAAATGACCCAGTAATTGGGTAAAAATTCCGAATTTTGGGGAAAACGAACACAGTTTGGAGGGGAAAAACCAGCTTGTAGGGAAATGAAGCGAGTTTGGGAGGAAAAACCTGACTTTGGGGAAATGAACCCAGTTTGGGAGGAAAAAAAACTATTTTGGGGAAAACAAAATCAGTGTGGAGTAGAAATAGAATGTCTGGGGGAAAATGAAATAAGTTTGGAGGGGAAAACCTGATTTGTGTGAAAATGTACCCAGTTTTGGGGGTTAATAGGGATTTTGGGGAAAATGAACCTAGTTTCGGAGGAAAAAATGCTGATTATGCGGAAAATGAACCCAGTTTTGGAGGGAAAATCCATTTTTAAGGAAAATGAACCCAGTAATCGCGTAAAAAACCCGAATTTTTGGGAAAATCAACAGTTTTACTGGGGGAGGAAACCAACTTGTAGGGAAATGAAGCGAGTTTTGCTCGAAAAAAACAGACTTTGGGGAAAATCAACCCAGATTGGGAGGAAAAAATCCGATTTTGGGGAAAATGAACCCAGGTTTTTGGGAAAAAACCCGATTTTGGGGAAATGAACCCAGTAATGGGGAAAAAAAACTGATTTTGGGGAAAATGAACACAGTTTGGAGGGAAAAACTTGATTTGTGTTAAAATGCACCCAGCTTTTTGGGGAAAAAGGGATTTTGGGGAAAATGAACACAGTTTGGGAGGAAAGAAGCTGATTATGAGGAAAATGAAACCAGTTTGGGGGGAAAAAAACATTTTTGATGAAAATGAACCCAGTTTTGAAGGAAAAAAAAAGATTTTGGGGAAATAAAGCCAGTAACTGGTTCAAAAATCCATATGTTGGGGAAAATGAACTCAATTTGGTGGGGAAAATGCGATATATGGGGAACTAAACCCAGTTTTGGTTGACAAAATATATTTTGTGGGGAAAATGAACCCAGTTTTTTTGGGGAAAATTTATTTTGGGGAAAATGAACCCAGTAATGGGAAAAAATCCTGATTTTGGGGAAAATGAACCCAGTAATGGGAAAAAATCCTGATTTTGGGGAAAATGAACCAAGTGCGGAGTGGAAATAGAAGATTTTGAGGAAAATGAAATCAGTTTGGAGGGGACAACCTGATTTGTGTGAAAATGTACCCAGTTTTGGGGGATAATAGGGATTTTGTGGAAAATGAACCTAGTTTTGGAGGAAAAAATGTTGATTATGCGAAAAATGAACCCAGTTTTGGGGGAAAATCCTTTTTTAAGGAAAATGAACCCAGTTTTGGGGAAAAAAATTATTTTGGGGAAAATGAACCCAGTAATCGGTAAAAAACCCGAATTTTTTGGAAAATCAACAGAGTTTGGGGGTGGGAATCCAACTTGTAGGGAAATGAACCGAGTTTTGCTCGAAAAAAACGACTTTGGGGAAAATCAACGCAGTTTGGGAGGAAAAAATCCGATTTTGGGGAAAATGAACCCAGTTTTGGGGGAAAAAACCCGATTTTGGGGAAATGAACCCAGTAATGGGGAAAAAAACCTGATTTCGGGGAAAATGAACACTGTTTGGAGGGGAAAACTTGATTTGTGTGAAAATGCACCCAGTGTTTTGAAGAAAAAAAGAATTTTGGGGAAAATGATCCCAATTTGGAAGGATAGACTCTGATTATGGGGAAAATGAACCCAGTTGGGGGGGGGAAATATTTTGTGTAAATAAAGCCAGTAATTGTGTAAAAAACCCGGATTTTGGGGATAAATGAACCCAGTTTGGTGGGGAAAACCCAATTTGTAGTGAAATAAACCCCGTTTTGTTGAAAAAAAAATATATTTTGGGGAAAATGAAACCAGTTTTAGGGGAAAAAATGATTTTGGTGAAAATGAAACCAGTAATGGTTAAAAACCCCCTGATTTTGGGGAAAATGAACCCAGTGTGGAGTGGAAATATAAGATTTTGGGGAAAATGTACACTGTTTGGAGGGGAAAACCTGATTTGTGTGGAGATGCAGCCAGGTTTTGGGGGGAAAAAAAGGATTTTGGGCAAAATGACCCAGTAATTGGGTAAAAATTCCGAATTTTGGGGAAAACGAACACAGTTTGGAGGGGAAAAACCAGCTTGTAGGGAAATGAAGCGAGTTTGGGAGGAAAAACCTGACTTTGGGGAAATGAACCCAGTTTGGGAGGAAAAAAAACTATTTTGGGGAAAACAAAATCAGTGTGGAGTAGAAATAGAATGTCTGGGGGAAAATGAAATAAGTTTGGAGGGGAAAACCTGATTTGTGTGAAAATGTACCCAGTTTTGGGGGTTAATAGGGATTTTGGGGAAAATGAACCTAGTTTCGGAGGAAAAAATGCTGATTATGCGGAAAATGAACCCAGTTTTGGAGGGAAAATCCATTTTTAAGGAAAATGAACCCAGTAATCGGGTAAAAAACCCGAATTTTTGGGAAAATCAACAGTTTTACTGGGGGAGGAAACCAACTTGTAGGGAAATGAAGCGAGTTTTGCTCGAAAAAAACAGACTTTGGGGAAAATCAACCCAGATTGGGAGGAAAAAATCCAATTTTGGGGAAAATGAACCCAGTTTTTTGGGAAAAAACCCGATTTTGGGGAAATGAACCCAGTAATGGGGAAAAAAACCTGATTTTGGGGAAAATGAACACAGTTTGGAGGGAAAAACTTGATTTGTGTTAAAATGCACCCAGCTTTTTGGGGAAAAAGGGATTTTGGGGAAAATGAACACAGTTTGGGAGGAAAGAAGCTGATTATGAGGAAAATGAAACCAGTTTGGGGGGAAAAAACATTTTTGATGAAAATGAACCCAGTTTTGAAGGAAAAAAAAAGATTTTGGGGAAATAAAGCCAGTAACTGGTTCAAAAATCCATATGTTGGGGAAAATGAACTCAATTTGGTGGGGAAAATGCGATATATGGGGAACTAAACCCAGTTTTGGTTGACAAAATATATTTTGTGGGGAAAATGAACCCAGTTTTTTTGGGGAAAATTTATTTTGGGGAAAATGAACCCAGTAATGGGAAAAAATCCTGATTTTGGGGAAAATGAACCCAGTAATGGGAAAAAATCCTGATTTTGGGGAAAATGAACCAAGTGCGGAGTGGAAATAGAAGATTTTGAGGAAAATGAAATCAGTTTGGAGGGGACAACCTGATTTGTGTGAAAATGTACCCAGTTTTGGGGGATAATAGGGATTTTGTGGAAAATGAACCTAGTTTTGGAGGAAAAAATGTTGATTATGCGAAAAATGAACCCAGTTTTGGGGGAAAATCCTTTTTTAAGGAAAATGAACCCAGTTTTGGGGAAAAAAATTATTTTGGGGAAAATGAACCCAGTAATCGGTAAAAAACCCGAATTTTTTGGAAAATCAACAGAGTTTGGGGGTGGGAATCCAACTTGTAGGGAAATGAACCGAGTTTTGCTCGAAAAAAACGACTTTGGGGAAAATCAACGCAGTTTGGGAGGAAAAAATCCGATTTTGGGGAAAATGAACCCAGTTTTGGGGGAAAAAACCCGATTTTGGGGAAATGAACCCAGTAATGGGGAAAAAAAACTGATTTCGGGGAAAATGAACACTGTTTGGAGGGGAAAACTTGATTTGTGTGAAAATGCACCCAGTGTTTTGAAGAAAAAAAGAATTTTGGGGAAAATGAACTCAGTTTGGAAGGATAGACTCTGATTATGGGGAAAATGAACCCAGTTGGGGGGGGGAAATATTTTGTGTAAATAAAGCCAGTAATTGTGTAAAAAACCCGGATTTTGGGGATAAATGAACCCAGTTTGGTGGGGAAAACCCAATTTGTAGGGAAATAAACCCCGTTTTGTTGAAAAAAAAATATATTTTGGGGAAAATGAAACCAGTTTTAGGGGAAAAAATGATTTTGGTGAAAATGAAACCAGTAATGGTTAAAAAAACCCTGATTTTGGGGAAAATGAACCCAGTGTGGAGTGGAAATATAAGATTTTGGGGAAAATGTACACTGTTTGGAGGGGAAAACCTGATTTGTGTGGAGATGCAGCCAGGTATGGGGGGAAAAAAAAGGATTTTGGGCAAAATGACCCAGTAATTGGGTAAAAATTCCGAATTTTGGGGAAAACGAACACAGTTTGGAGGGGAAAAACCAGTTTGTAGGGAAATGAAGCGAGTTTGGGAGGAAAAACCTGACTTTGGGGAAATGAACCCAGTTTGGGAGGAAAAAAAACTATTTTGGGGAAAACAAAATCAGTGTGGAGTAGAAATAGAATGTCTGGGGGAAAATGAAATAAGTTTGGAGGGGAAAACCTGATTTGTGTGAAAATGTACCCAGTTTTGGGGGTTAATAGGGATTTTGGGGAAAATGAACCTAGTTTCGGAGGAAAAAATGCTGATTATGCGGAAAATGAACCCAGTTTTGGAGGGAAAATCCATTTTTAAGGAAAATGAACCCAGTAATCGCGTAAAAAACCCGAATTTTTGGGAAAATCAACAGTTTTACTGGGGGAGGAAACCAACTTGTAGGGAAATGAAGCGAGTTTTGCTCGAAAAAAACAGACTTTGGGGAAAATCAACCCAGATTGGGAGGAAAAAATCCGATTTTGGGGAAAATGAACCCAGGTTTTTGGGAAAAAACCCGATTTTGGGGAAATGAACCCAGTAATGGGGAAAAAAAACTGATTTTGGGGAAAATGAACACAGTTTGGAGGGAAAAACTTGATTTGTGTTAAAATGCACCCAGCTTTTTGGGGAAAAAGGGATTTTGGGGAAAATGAACACAGTTTGGGAGGAAAGAAGCTGATTATGAGGAAAATGAAACCAGTTTGGGGGGAAAAAAACATTTTTGATGAAAATGAACCCAGTTTTGAAGGAAAAAAAAAGATTTTGGGGAAATAAAGCCAGTAACTGGTTCAAAAATCCATATGTTGGGGAAAATGAACTCAATTTGGTGGGGAAAATGCGATATATGGGGAACTAAACCCAGTTTTGGTTGACAAAATATATTTTGTGGGGAAAATGAACCCAGTTTTTTTGGGGAAAATTTATTTTGGGGAAAATGAACCCAGTAATGGGAAAAAATCCTGATTTTGGGGAAAATGAACCCAGTAATGGGAAAAAATCCTGATTTTGGGGAAAATGAACCAAGTGCGGAGTGGAAATAGAAGATTTTGAGGAAAATGAAATCAGTTTGGAGGGGACAACCTGATTTGTGTGAAAATGTACCCAGTTTTGGGGGATAATAGGGATTTTGTGGAAAATGAACCTAGTTTTGGAGGAAAAAATGTTGATTATGCGAAAAATGAACCCAGTTTTGGGGGAAAATCCTTTTTTAAGGAAAATGAACCCAGTTTTGGGGAAAAAAATTATTTTGGGGAAAATGAACCCAGTAATCGGTAAAAAACCCGAATTTTTTGGAAAATCAACAGAGTTTGGGGGTGGGAATCCAACTTGTAGGGAAATGAACCGAGTTTTGCTCGAAAAAAACGACTTTGGGGAAAATCAACGCAGTTTGGGAGGAAAAAATCCGATTTTGGGGAAAATGAACCCAGTTTTGGGGGAAAAAACCCGATTTTGGGGAAATGAACCCAGTAATGGGGAAAAAAAACTGATTTCGGGGAAAATGAACACTGTTTGGAGGGGAAAACTTGATTTGTGTGAAAATGCACCCAGTGTTTTGAAGAAAAAAAGAATTTTGGGGAAAATGATCCCAATTTGGAAGGATAGACTCTGATTATGGGGAAAATGAACCCAGTTGGGGGGGGGAAATATTTTGTGTAAATAAAGCCAGTAATTGTGTAAAAAACCCGGATTTTGGGGATAAATGAACCCAGTTTGGTGGGGAAAACCCAATTTGTAGTGAAATAAACCCCGTTTTGTTGAAAAAAAAATATATTTTGGGGAAAATGAAACCAGTTTTAGGGGAAAAAATGATTTTGGTGAAAATGAAAGCAGTAATGGTTAAAAACCCCCTGATTTTGGGGAAAATGAACCCAGTGTGGAGTGGAAATATAAGATTTTGGGGAAAATGTACACTGTTTGGAGGGGAAAACCTGATTTGTGTGGAGATGCAGCCAGGTTTTGGGGGGAAAAAAAGGATTTTGGGCAAAATGACCCAGTAATTGGGTAAAAATTCCGAATTTTGGGGAAAACGAACACAGTTTGGAGGGGAAAAACCAGCTTGTAGGGAAATGAAGCGAGTTTGGGAGGAAAAACCTGACTTTGGGGAAATGAACCCAGTTTGGGAGGAAAAAAAACTATTTTGGGGAAAACAAAATCAGTGTGGAGTAGAAATAGAATGTCTGGGGGAAAATGAAATAAGTTTGGAGGGGAAAACCTGATTTGTGTGAAAATGTACCCAGTTTTGGGGGTTAATAGGGATTTTGGGGAAAATGAACCTAGTTTCGGAGGAAAAAATGCTGATTATGCGGAAAATGAACCCAGTTTTGGAGGGAAAATCCATTTTTAAGGAAAATGAACCCAGTAATCGGGTAAAAAACCCGAATTTTTGGGAAAATCAACAGTTTTACTGGGGGAGGAAACCAACTTGTAGGGAAATGAAGCGAGTTTTGCTCGAAAAAAACAGACTTTGGGGAAAATCAACCCAGATTGGGAGGAAAAAATCCAATTTTGGGGAAAATGAACCCAGTTTTTTGGGAAAAAACCCGATTTTGGGGAAATGAACCCAGTAATGGGGAAAAAAACCTGATTTTGGGGAAAATGAACACAGTTTGGAGGGAAAAACTTGATTTGTGTTAAAATGCACCCAGCTTTTTGGGGAAAAAGGGATTTTGGGGAAAATGAACACAGTTTGGGAGGAAAGAAGCTGATTATGAGGAAAATGAAACCAGTTTGGGGGGAAAAAACATTTTTGATGAAAATGAACCCAGTTTTGAAGGAAAAAAAAAGATTTTGGGGAAATAAAGCCAGTAACTGGTTCAAAAATCCATATGTTGGGGAAAATGAACTCAATTTGGTGGGGAAAATGCGATATATGGGGAACTAAACCCAGTTTTGGTTGACAAAATATATTTTGTGGGGAAAATGAACCCAGTTTTTTTGGGGAAAATTTATTTTGGGGAAAATGAACCCAGTAATGGGAAAAAATCCTGATTTTGGGGAAAATGAACCAAGTGCGGAGTGGAAATAGAAGATTTTGAGGAAAATGAAATCAGTTTGGAGGGGACAACCTGATTTGTGTGAAAATGTACCCAGTTTTGGGGGATAATAGGGATTTTGTGGAAAATGAACCTAGTTTTGGAGGAAAAAAATTGATTATGCGGAAAATGAACCCAGTTTTGGGGGAAAATCCATTTTTAAGGAAAATGAACCCAGTTTTGGGGAAAATTATTTTGGGGAAAATGAACCCAGTAATCTGTAAAAAACCCGAATTTTTTGGAAAATCAACAGAGTTTGGGGGAGGGAATCCAACTTGTAGGGAAATGAACCGAGTTTTGCTCGAAAAAAACGACTTTGGGGAAAATCAACGCAGTTTGGGAGGAAAAAATCCGATTTTGGGGAAAATGAACCCAGTTTTGGGGGAAAAAACCCGATTTTGGGGAAATGAACCCAGTAATGGGGAAAAAAAACTGATTTCGGGGAAAATGAACACTGTTTGGAGGGGAAAACTTGATTTGTGTTAAAATGCACCCAGTGTTTTGAAGAAAAAAAGAATTTTGGGGAAAATGATCCCAATTTGGAAGGATAGACTCTGATTATGGGGAAAATGAACCCAGCTGGGGGGGGGGGAAATATTTTGTGTAAATAAAGCCAGTAATTGGGTAAAAAACCCGGATTTTGGGGATAAATGAACCCAGTTTGGTGGGGAAAACCCAATTTGTAGTGAAATAAACCCCGTTTTGTTGAAAAAAATATATTTTGGGGAAAATGAAACCAGTTTTAGGGGAAAAAATGATTTTGGTGAAAATGAAACCAGTAATGGTTAAAAAACCCCTGATTTTGGGGAAAATGAACCCAGTGTGGAGTGGAAATATAAGATTTTGGGGAAAATGTACACTGTTTGGAGGGGAAAACCTGATTTGTGTGGAGATGCAGCCTGGTTTGGGGGGAAAAAAAAAGGATTTTGGGCAAAATGACTCAGTAATTGGGTAAAAATTCTGAATTTTGGGGAAAACGAACACAGTTTGGAGGGAAAAAATATCTTGTAGGGAAATGAACCGAGTTTGGGAGGAAAAACCTGACTTTGGGGAAATGAACCCAGTTTGGGAGGAAAAAAAACTATTTTGGGGAAATCGAAATCAGTGTGGAGTAGAAATAGAATGTTTGGGAGAAAATGACATAAGTTTGGAGGGGAAAACCTGATTTGTGTGAAAATGTACCCAGTTTTGGGGGTTAATAGGGATTTTGGGGAAAATGAACCTAGTTTAGGAGGAAAAGTGCTGATTATGCGGAAAATGAACCCAGTTTTGGAGGGAAAATCCATATTTAAGGAAAATGAACCCAGTAATCGGGTAAAAAAACCGAATTTTTGGGAAAATCAACAGTTTTTGTGGGGGAGGAAACCAACTTGTAGGGAAATGAAGCGAGTTTTCCTCGAAAAAAACCGACTTTGGGGAAAATCAACCCAGATTGGGAGGAAAAAATCCGATTTTGGGGAAAATGAACCCAGTTTTTGGGGAAAAAAACCCGATTTTGGGGAAATGAACCCAGTAATGGGGAAAAATCTGATTTTGGGGAAAATGAACACAGTTTGGAGGGAAAAACTTGATTTGTGTTAAAATGCACCCAGCTTTTTGGGGAAAAAAGGATTTTGGGGAAAATGAACACAGTTTGGGAGGAAAGAAGCTGATTATGAGGAAAATGAAACCAGTTTGGGGGGAAAAAAAACATTTTTGATGAAAATGAACCCAGTTCTGGAGGAAAAAAAAAATATTTTCGGGAAATAAAGACAGTAACTGGTACAAAAATCCATATGTTTGGGAAGATGAACTCAATTTGGTGGGGAAAACCAGATATGCAGGGAAATAAACCCAGTTTTGGTTGAAAAAACATATTGTGGGGAAAATGAACCCAGTTTTTTTGGGGAAAATTTATTTTGGGGAAAATGAACCCAGTAATGGGGAAAAATCCTGATTTTGGGGAAAATGAACCAAGTGCGGAGTGGAAATAGAAGATTTTGAGGAAAATGAAATCAGTTTGGAGGGGACAACCTGATTTGTGTGAAAATGTACCCAGTTTTGGGGGTTAATAGGGATTTTGTGGAAAATGAACCTAGTTTTGGAGGAAAAAATGTTGATTATGCGAAAAATGAACCCAGTTTTGGGGGGAAAATCCATTTTTATGGAAAATGAAGCCAGTTTTGGGGAAAAAAAATATTTTGGGGAAAATGAACCCAGTAATCGGGTAAAAACCCCGAATTTTTGGGAAAATGAACAGAGCTTGGGGGGGGAAACCAACTTGTAGGGAAATGAACCCAGTTTTGCTCGAAAAAAAACAACTTTGGGGAAAATCAACCCAGTTTGGGAGGGAAAAAAACCCGATTTTGGGGAAAATGAACCCAGTTTTGGGGGAAAAAACCCGATTTTGGGGAAACGAACCCAGTAATGGGGAAAAAAACCTGATTTTGGGGAAAATTAACCCTGTTTGGAGGGGAAAACTTGATTTGTGTGAAAATGCACCCAGTGTTTTGAAGAAAAAAAGAATTTTGGGGAAAATGATCCCAGTCTGGAAGGATAGACTCTGATTATGGGGAAAATGAACCCAGTTTGGGGGGGGGGAAATATTTTGTGGAAATAAAGCCATTAATTGGGTAAAAAACCCGGATTTTGGGGAAAATGAACCCAGTTTGGTGGGGAAAACCCAATTTGTAGTGAAATAAACCCCGTTTTGTTGAAAAAAATATATTTTGGGGAAAATGAAACCAGTTTTAGGGGAAAAAATGATTTTGGTGAAAATGAAACCAGTAATGATTAAAAAACCCCTGATTTTGGGGAAAATGAACCCAGTGTGGAGTGGAAATATAAGATTTTGGGGAAAATGTACACTGTTTGGAGGGGAAAACCTGATTTGTGTGGAGATGCAGCCAGGTTTTGGGGGAAAAAAAAGGATTTTGGGCAAAATGTCCCAGTAATTGGGTAAAAAATCCGAATTTTGGGGAAAACGAAAGGAGTTTGGAGGGGAAAAACCAGCTTGTAGGGAAATGAACCCAGTTTGGGAGGAAAAAAACCTATTTTGGGGAAAACGAACCCAGTGTGGAGTAGAAATAGAAGGTTTGGGGGAAAATGAAATAAGTTTGGAGGGGAAAACCTGGTTTGTGTGAAAATGTACCCAGTTTTGGGGGTTAATAGGGATTTTGGGGAAAATGAACCTAGTTTCGGAGGAAAAAATGCTGATTATGCGGAAAATGAACACAGTTTTGGGGGGAAAATCCATTTTTAAGGAAAATGAAGCCCTGATTTTGGGGAAAAAAATTATTTTGGGGAAAATGAACACAGTAATCGGGTATAAAACCCGAATTTTTGGGAAAATCAACAGATTTTGTGGGGGAGGAAACCAACTTGTAGGGAAATCAACCGAGTTTTGCTCGAAAAAAAAACGACTTTGGGGAAAATCAACCCAGTTTGGGAGGAAAAAATCCGATTTTGGGGAAAATGAACCCAGTTTTTGGGGAAAAAACCCGATTTTGGGGAAATGAACCCAGTAATGGGGAAAAAAACTGATTTTGGGGAAAATGAACACAGTTTGGAGGGAAAAACTTGATTTGTGTTAAAATGCACCCAGCTTTTTGGGGAAAAAGGGATTTTGGGGAAAATGAACACAGTTTGGGAGGAAAGAAGCTGATTATGAGGAAAATGAAACCAGTTTGGGGGGAAAAAACATTTTTGATGAAAATGAACCCAGTTTTGAAGGAAAAAAAAAGATTTTCGGAAAATAAAGCCAGTAACTGGTTCAAAAATCCATATGTTGGGGAAAATGAACTCAATTTGGTGGGGAAAACGCAATATATGGGGAACTAAACCCAGTTTTGGTTGGAAAAACATATTTTGGGGAAAATGAACCCAGTTTTTTTGGGGAAAAATTATTTTGGGGAAAATGAACCCAGTAATGGGAAAAAATCCTGAATTTGGGGAAAATGAACCCAGTGTGGAGTGGAAATATAAGATTTTGGGGAAAATGTACACTGTTTGGAGGGGAAAACCTGATTTGTGTGGAGATGCAGCCAGGTTTTGGGGGAAAAAAAAGGATTTTGGGCAAAATGACCCTGTAATTGGGTAAAAAATCCGAATTTTGGTGAAAACGAACACAGTTTGGAGGGGAAAAACCAGCTTGTAGGGAAATGAACCGAGTTTCGGAGGAAAAAATCTGATTATGCGGAAAATGAACACAGTTTTGTGGGAAAAAAACGGTTTTAAGGAAAATGAACCCAGTTTTTGGGGAAAAAAATATTTTGGGGAAAATGAACGCAGTAATTGGGTAAAAAACCCGAATTTTGGGGAAAATCAACAGAGTTTGGGGGGGGAAAGACCTGTAGAGAAATGAACCGAGTTTTGCTCGAAAAAAATCGACTTTGGGGAAAATCAACCCAGTTTGGGAGGAAAAAATCCGATTTTGAGGAAAATCAACCCAGTTTTGGGGGAAAAAAACTGATTTTGGGGAAATGAACCCAGTAATGGGGAAAAAACCTGATTTTGGGGAAAATGAACACTGGAGGGGAAAACTAGATGTGTGTGAAAATGCACCCAGTGTTTTGGGGAAAAAAAGGATTTTGGGGAAAATGAACCCAGTTTAGGAAGAAAGAAGCTGATTATGGGGAAAATTAACCCAGTTTGGAGGGGATAACCCGTTTTTGATTAAAATGAACCCAGTTTTGAGGGAAAAAAATGTTTTTGGGAAATAAAGCCAGTAATTGGGGCTTCTCCAAAACAACCAGGTTTTGGAGAAAATAACACAATTTGGTGGGGAAAACCCAATATTTAGGGAAATAAACCCAGTTTTGGTGGAAAAAACATATTTTGGGTAAAATGAACACAGTTTTGGGGGAAAAAAATGATTTTGGGGAAAATGAACCCAGTGTGGAATGGAAATAGAAGATTTTGGGGAAAATGAAATCAGATAGGAGGGGAAAACCTGATTTGTGTGAAAATGAACTGAGTTTTGGGGGGAAATAAGGATTTTATGTAAAATGAACCTATTTTCGGAGGAAAAAAGCTGATTATGTGGAAAATGAACCCAGTTTTGGTGGAAAAAACATATTTTGGGTAAAATGAACACAGTTTTGGGGGAAAAAAAATGATTTTGGGGAAAATGAACCCAGTAATGGGGAAAAAATCCTGATTTTGGGGAAAATGACCCCAGTGTGGGAGGAAAAAACCCGATTATGGGGAAAATGAACCCAGTTTTTAGGGAAAAAATGATTTTTGGGAAAATGAACCCAGTGTGGAATGGAATTAGAAGATTTTGGGGAAAATGAAATCAGATAGGAGGGGAAAACCTGATTTGTGTGAAAATGTACCCAGTTTTGGGGGTTAATAGGGATTTTGGGGAAAATGAACCTAGTTTCGGAGGAAAAAATGCTGATTATGCGGAAAATGAACCCAGTTTTGCAGAAAAACCCGTTTTCAAGGAAAATGAACCCAGTTTTGGGGAAAAAAATGATTTTGGGGAAAATGAACCCAGTGATCGGGTAAAAAACCCGGATTTTGGGGAAAATGAACACAGTTTGGTGGGGAAAACCTAATATGTATGGAAATAAACCCAGATTTGGTGGAAAAAACATATTTTGGGGAAAATGAACCCAGTTTTGGGGTAAAAAAATGATTTTTGGAAAAATTAACCCACTTTGTGAAAAAAACCCTGATTTTGGGGAAAATGAACCCAGTGTTGAGTGGAAATAGAAGATTTTGAGGAAAATGAAATCAGTTTGGACGGGACAACCTGATTTGTGTGAAAATGTACCCAGTTTTGGGGGTTAATAAGGATTTTGTGGAAAATGAACCTAGTTTCGGAGGGAAAAATCTGATTATGCGGACAATGAACACAGTTTTGGGGGAAAAAAACGGTTTTAAGGAAAATGAACCCAGTTTTTGGGGAAAAAAATATTTTGGGGAAAATGAACGCAGTAATTGGGTAAAAACCCCAAAATTTTGGGAAAATCAACAGAGTCTGGGGGGGGGGAAAGACCTGTAGAGAAATGAACCGAGTTTTGCTCGAAAAAAAACGACTTTGGGGAAAATCAACCCAGTTTGGGAGGAAAAAATCCGATTTTGGGGAAAATCAACCCAGTTTTGGGGGAAAAAAACTGATTTTGGGGAAATGAACCCAGTAATGGGGAAAAAAATCTGATTTTGGGGAAAATGAACACTGGAGGGGAAAACTAGATGTGTGTGAAAATGCACCCAGTGTTTTGGGGAAAAAAAGGATTTTGGGGAAAATGAACCCAATTTAGGAAGAAAGAAGCTGATTATGGGGAACATTAACCCAGTTTGGAGGGGATAATCCGTTTTTGATTAAAATGAACCCAGTTTTGAGGGAAAAAAATGTTTTTGGGAAATAAAGCCAGTAATTGGGGCTTCTCCAAAACAACCAGGTTTTGGAGAAAAGAACACAATTTGGTGGGGAAAACCCAATATTTAGGGAAATAAACCCAGTTTTGGTGGAAAAAACATATTTTGGGTAAAATGAACACAGTTTTGGGGGAAAAAATGATTTTGGGGAAAATGAACCCAGTAATGGAGAAAAAATCCTGATTTTGGGGAAAATGAACCCAGTGTGGAGTGGAAATAGAAGATTTTGGGGAAAATGAAATCAGTTTGGAGGGAAAAACCTGATTTGTGTGGAGATGCAGCCTGGTTTGGGGGGAAAAAAAAAGGATTTTGGGCAAAATGACTCAGTAATTGGGTAAAAATTCTGAATTTTGGGGAAAACGAACACAGTTTGGAGGGGAAAAAACATCTTGTAGGGAAATGAACCGAGTTTGGGAGGAAAAACCTGACTTTGGGGAAATGAACCCAGTTTGGGAGGAAAAAAACCTATTTTGGGGAAAACGAACCCAGTGTGGAGTAGAAATAGAAGGTTTGGGGGAAAATGAAATAAGTTTGGAGGGGAAAACCTGATTTGTGTGAAAATGTACCGAGTTTTGGGGGTTAAAAGGGATTTTGTGGAAAATGAACCCAGTTTCGGAGGAAAAAATTCTGATTATGCGGAAAATGAACACAGTATTGTGTTCATTAAGGAAAACGAACCCAGTAATCGGGTAAAAAACCCGAATTTTTGGGAAAATCAACAGATTTTGTGGAGGAGGAAACCAACTTGTAGGGAAATGACCCGAGTTTTGCTCAGAAAAAAACGACTTTGGGGAAAATCAACCCAGTTTGGGAGGAAAAAATCCGATTTTGGGGAAATGAGCGCAGTAATGGGGAATAAAACTGATTTTGGGGAAAATGAACACAGTTTGGAGGGAAAAACTTGATTTGTGTTAAAATGTACCCAGCTTTTTGGGGAAAAAAGGATTTTGGGGAAAATGAACACAGTTTGGGAGGAAAGAAGCTGATTATGGGGAAAATGAAACCAGTTTGGGGGGAAAAAAACATTTTTGATGAAAATGAACCCAGTTTTGAAGGAAAAAAAAAAGATTTTGGGGGAATAAATCCAGTAACTGGTTCAAAAATCCATGTGTTTGGGAAAATGAGCACAATTTGATGGGGAAACCCGATATGTAGGGAAATAAACCCAGTTTTGGTGGAAAAAACATATTTTGGGGAAAATGAACCCAGTTTTTGTTGGGAAAAAATTATTTTGGGGAAAATGAACCCAGTAGTGTGGAAAAATCCTGATTTTGGAGAAAGTGAACCAAGTGCGGAGTGGAAATAGAAGATTTTGAGGAAAATGAAATCAGTTTGGAGGGGACAACCTGATTTGTGTGAAAATGTACCCAGTTTTAGTGGTTAATAGGGATTTTGTGGAAAATGAACCTAGTTTTGGAGGAAAAAATGTTGATTATGCGGAAAATGAGCCCAGTTTTTGGGGGAAAATCCATTTTTAAAGAAAATGAACCCAGTTTTGGGGAAAAAATTATTTTTGGGAAAATGAACCTAGCAATCGGGTTAAAAACCCGAATTTTTGGGAAAATGAACAGAGCTTGGGGGGGGGGAACTAACTTGTATGGAAATGAACCCAGTTTTGCTCGAAAAAAAACGACTTTGGGGAAAATCAACCCAGTTTGGGAGGAAAAAATCCGATTTTGGGAAAATGAAACCAGTAATGGTTAAAAACCCCCTGATTTTGGGGAAAATGAACCCAGTGTGGAGTGGAAATATAAGATTTTGGGGAAAATGAACACTGTTTGGAGGGGAAAACTTGATTTGTGTGAAAATGCACCCAGTGTTTTGAAGAAAAAAAGAATTTTGGGGGAAATGAACCCAGTTTGGAAGGATAGACTCTGATTATGGGGAAAATGAACCCAGATGGGGGGGGGGGGGGAAATATTTTGTGGAAATAAAGCCAGTAATTGGGTAAAAAACCCGAATTTTGGGGAAAATGAACCCAGTTTAGTGGGGAAAACCCAATTTGTAGTGAAATAAACCCAGTTTTGTTGAAAAAAATATATTTTGGGGAAATGAAACCAGTTTTAGGGGAAAAACATGATTTTGGTGAAAATGAAACCAGTAATGGTTAAAAAAACCCCTGATTTGGGGGAAAATGAACCCCGTGTGGAGTGGAAATATAAGATTTTGAGGAAAATGTACACTGTTTGGAGGGGAAAACCTGATTTGTTTGGAGATGCAGCTAGGTTTGGGGGGGGAAAAAAGAATTTTGGGCAAAATGACCCAGTAATTGGGTAAAAAATCCGAATTTTGGGGAAAACGAACACAGTTTGGAGGGGAAAAACCAGCTTGTAGGGAAATGAACCGAGTTTGGGAGGAAAAACCTGACTTTGGGGAAATGAACCCAGTTTGGGAGGAAAAAAACCTATTTTGGGGAAAACGAACCCAGTGTGGAGTAGAAATAGAAGGTTTGGGGGAAAATGAAATAAATTTGGAGGGGAAAACCTGATTTGTGTGAAATGTACCCAGTTTTGGGGGATAACAGGGATTTTGTGGAAAATGAACCTAGTTTCGGAGGAAAAAATGCTGATTATGTGGGAAATGAACCCAGTTTTTGGGGAAAAATCCATTTTTAAGGAAAATGAACCCCCAGTTTCGGGGAAAAAAATTATTATGGGGAAAATGAACCCAGTAATTGGGTAAAAAACCCGAATTTTTGGGAAAATCAACAGATTTTGTGGGTGAGGAAACCAACTTGTAGGGAAATGAACCGAGTTTTGCTCCAAAAAAAACGACTTTGGGGGAAATCAGTTTGGGAGGAAAAAATCCGATTTTGGGGAAAATGAACCCAGTTTTGGGGGAAAAAACCCGATTTTGGGGAAATGAACCCAGTAATGAGGAAAAAAAACAGATTTTGGGGAAAATGAACACAGTTTGGAGGGAAAAACTTGATTTGTGTTAAAATGCACCCAGCTTTTTGGGGAAAAAGGGATTTTGGGGAAAATGAACCCAGTTTGGGAGGAAAGAAGCTGATTATGGGGAAAATGAAACCAGTTTGGGGGGAAAAACAAAGATTGTAGGGAAATAAAGCCAGTAACTGGTTCAAAAATCCATATGTTGGGGAAAATGAACTCAATTTGGTGGGGTAAACCCGATATGCAGGAAAATAAACCCAATTTTGGTGGAAAAAACATATTGTGGGGAAAATGAACCCAGTTTTTTGGGGGAAAATTTATTTTGGGGAAAATGAACCCAGTAATGGGGAAAAATCCTGATTTTGGGGAAAATGAACCAAGTGCGGAGTGAAAATAGAAGATTTTGGGGAGAATGAAATCAGTTTGAAGGGGACAACCTGATTTGTGTGAAAATGTACCCAGTTTTGGGGGTTAATAGGCATTTTGTGGAAAATGAACCTAGTTTTGGAGGAAAAAATGTTGATTATGCGGAAAATGAACCCAGTTTTGGGGAAAAAAATTATTTTGGGGAAAATGAACGCAGTAATCGGGTAAAAAACCCGAATTTTTGCGAAAATGAACAGAGCTTGGGGGGGGGGGAAACCAACCTTTAGCGAAATGAACCGAGTTTTGCTCAAAAAAAAACGACTTTGGGGAAAATCAACCCAGTTTGGGAGGAAAAAATCCGATTTTTGGGGAAATGAACCCAGTTTTTGGGGAAAAAATTCGATTTTGGGGAAATGAACCCAGTTTTGGGGGAAAAACCCCTGATTTTGGGGAAAATGAACACTGTTTGGTGGGGAAAACTTGATTTGTGTGAAAATGCACCCAGTGTTTTGAAGAAAAAAAGAATTTTGGGGAAAATGAACCCAGTTTGGAAGGATAGACTCTGATTATGGGGAAAATGAAACCATTTGGGGGGGGGGGGGGGAATATTTTGTGGAAATAAAGCCAGTAATTGGGTAAAAAACCAGGATTTTTGGGAAAATGAACCCAGTTTGGTGGGGAAAACCCAATTTGTAGTGAAATAAACCCAGTTTTGTTGAAAAAAATATATTTTGGGGAAATGAAACCAGTTTTAGGGGAAAAAATTATTTTGATGAAAATGAAACCAGTAATGGTTAAAAAAACCCTGATTTTGGGGAAAATGAACCCAGTGTGGAGTGGAAATATAAGATTTTGGGGAAAATGTACACTGTTTGGAGCGGAAAACCTGATTTGTGTGGAGATGCAGCTAGGTTTGGGGGGGAAAAAAAGGATTTTGGGCAAAATGACCCAGTAATTGGGTAAAAATTCCTAATTTTGGGGAAAACGAACACAGTTTGGAGGGGAAAAACCACCTTGTAGGGAAATGAACCGAGTTTGGGAGGAAAAAATGCTGATTATGGGGAAAACGAACCCAGTTTTGGGGGGAAAATTCATTTTTAAGGAAAATGAACCCAGTAATCGGGTAAAAAAACCGAATTTTTGGGAGACTCAACAGATTTTGTGTGGGAGGAAACCAACTTGTAGGGAAATGAACCGAGTTTTGCTCGAAAAAAAACGACTTTGGGGAAAATCAACCCAGTTTGGGAGGAAAAAATCCGATTTTGGGGAAAATGAACCCAGTTTTTGGGGAAAAAACCCAATTTTGGGGAAATGAACCCAGTAATGCGGAAAAAAACCTGATTTTGGGGAAAATGAACACAGTTTGGAGGGAAAAACTTGATTTGTGTTAAAATGCATCCAGCTTTTTGTGGAAAAAAAGGATTTTGGGGAAAATGAACCCAGTTTGGGAGGTAAGAAGATGATTATGGGGAAAATGAACCCAGTTTTGGGGGAAAAAACATTTTTGATGAAAATGAACCCAGGTTTGAAGTAAAAAAAAGATTTTGGTGAAATAAAGTCAGTTACTGGATCTAAAATCTATATTTTGGGAAAATGAACACAATTTGGTGGGGAAAACCCAATATGTAGGGAAAAAACCCCAGTTTTGGGGGTTAATAGGGATTTTGTGGAAAATGAACCTAGTTTTGGAGGAAAAAATTTTGATTATGCGGAAAATGAACCCAGTTTTTTGGGGAAAATCCATATTTAAGGAAAATGAACCCAGTTTTGGGGAAAAAAATTATTTTAGGGAAAATGAACCCAGTAATCGGGTTAAAAACCCGAATTTTTGGGAAAATGAACAGAGCTTGGGGGGGGGGAAACTAACTTGTATGGAAATGAACCGAGTTTTGCTCGAAAAAAAAACCGACTTTGGGGAAAATCAACCCAGTTTGGGAGGAAAAAATCCGATTTTGGGGAAACTGAACCCAGTTTTGGGGGGAAAAAAACGATTTTGGGGAAAATGAAACCAGTAATGGGGAAAAAAACCCTGATTTTGGGGAAAATGAACCCAGTTTGGAAGGATAGAATCTGATTATTGGGAAAATGAACCCAGTTTGGGGGGGGGGGAATATTTTGTGGAAATAAAGCCAGTAATTGGGTAAAAAAACAGGATTTTGGGGGAAATGAACCCAGTTTAGTGGGGAAAACCCAATTTGTAGTGAAATAAACCCAGTTTTGTTGAAAAAAAAATATTTTGGGGAAATGAAACCAGTTTTAGGGGAAAAACATGATTTTGGTGAAAATGAAACCAGTAATGGTTAAAAAAACCCCTGATTTGGGGGAAAATGAACCCCGTGTGGAGTGGAAATATAAGATTTTGAGGAAAATGTACACTGTTTGGAGGGGAAAACCTGATTTGTTTGGAGATGCAGCTAGGTTTGGGGGGGGAAAAAAGAATTTTGGGCAAAATGACCCAGTAATTGGGTAAAAAATCCGAATTTTGGGGAAAACGAACACAGTTTGGAGGGGAAAAACCAGCTTGTAGGGAAATGAACCGAGTTTGGGAGGAAAAACCTGACTTTGGGGAAATGAACCCAGTTTGGGAGGAAAAAAACCTATTTTGGGGAAAACGAACCCAGTGTGGAGTAGAAATAGAAGGTTTGGGGGAAAATGAAATAAATTTGGAGGGGAAAACCTGATTTGTGTGAAATGTACCCAGTTTTGGGGGATAACAGGGATTTTGTGGAAAATGAACCTAGTTTCGGAGGAAAAAATGCTGATTATGTGGGAAATGAACCCAGTTTTTGGGGAAAAATCCATTTTTAAGGAAAATGAACCCCCAGTTTCGGGGAAAAAAATTATTATGGGGAAAATGAACCCAGTAATTGGGTAAAAAACCCGAATTTTTGGGAAAATCAACAGATTTTGTGGGTGAGGAAACCAACTTGTAGGGAAATGAACCGAGTTTTGCTCCAAAAAAAACGACTTTGGGGGAAATCAGTTTGGGAGGAAAAAATCCGATTTTGGGGAAAATGAACCCAGTTTTGGGGGAAAAAACCCGATTTTGGGGAAATGAACCCAGTAATGAGGAAAAAAACCAGATTTTGGGGAAAATGAACACAGTTTGGAGGGAAAAACTTGATTTGTGTTAAAATACACCCAGCTTTTTGGGGAAAAAGGGATTTTGGGGAAAATGAACCCAGTTTGGGAGGAAAGAAGCTGATTATGGGGAAAATGAAACCAGTTTGGGGGGAAAAACAAAGATTGTAGGGAAATAAAGCCAGTAACTGGTTCAAAAATCCATATGTTGGGGAAAATGAACTCAATTTGGTGGGGTAAACCCGATATGCAGGAAAATAAACCCAATTTTGGTGGAAAAAACATATTGTGGGGAAAATGAACCCAGTTTTTTGGGGGAAAATTTATTTTGGGGAAAATGAACCCAGTAATGGGGAAAAATCCTGATTTTGGGGAAAATGAACCAAGTGCGGAGTGAAAATAGAAGATTTTGGGGAGAATGAAATCAGTTTGAAGGGGACAACCTGATTTGTGTGAAAATGTACCCAGTTTTGGGGGTTAATAGGCATTTTGTGGAAAATGAACCTAGTTTTGGAGGAAAAAATGTTGATTATGCAGAAAATGAACCCAGTTTGGGGAAAAAAATTATTTTGGGGAAAATGAACGCAGTAATCGGGTAAAAAACCCGAATTTTTGCGAAAATGAACAGAGCTTGGGGGGGGGGGAAACCAACCTTTAGCGAAATGAACCGAGTTTTGCTCAAAAAAAAACGACTTTGGGGAAAATCAACCCAGTTTGGGAGGAAAAAATCCGATTTTTGGGGAAATGAACCCAGTTTTTGGGGAAAAAATTCGATTTTGGGGAAATGAACCCAGTTTTGGGGGAAAAACCCCTGATTTTGGGGAAAATGAACACTGTTTGGTGGGGAAAACTTGATTTGTGTGAAAATGCACCCAGTGTTTTGAAGAAAAAAAGAATTTTGGGGAAAATGAACCCAGTTTGGAAGGATAGACTCTGATTATGGGGAAAATGAAACCATTTGGGGGGGGGGGGGGGGAATATTTTGTGGAAATAAAGCCAGTAATTGGGTAAAAAACCAGGATTTTTGGGAAAATGAACCCAGTTTGGTGGGGAAAACCCAATTTGTAGTGAAATAAACCCAGTTTTGTTGAAAAAAATATATTTTGGGGAAATGAAACCAGTTTTAGGGGAAAAAATTATTTTGATGAAAATGAAACCAGTAATGGTTAAAAAAACCCTGATTTTGGGGAAAATGAACCCAGTGTGGAGTGGAAATATAAGATTTTGGGGAAAATGTACACTGTTTGGAGCGGAAAACCTGATTTGTGTGGAGATGCAGCTAGGTTTGGGGGGGAAAAAAAGGATTTTGGGCAAAATGACCCAGTAATTGGGTAAAAATTCCTAATTTTGGGGAAAACGAACACAGTTTGGAGGGGAAAAACCACCTTGTAGGGAAATGAACCGAGTTTGGGAGGAAAAAATGCTGATTATGGGGAAAACGAACCCAGTTTTGGGGGGAAAATCCATTTTTAAGGAAAATGAACCCAGTAATCGGGTAAAAAAACCGAATTTTTGGGAGACTCAACAGATTTTGTGTGGGAGGAAACCAACTTGTAGGGAAATGAACCGAGTTTTGCTCGAAAAAAAACGACTTTGGGGAAAATCAACCCAGTTTGGGAGGAAAAAATCCGATTTTGGGGAAAATGAACCCAGTTTTTGGGGAAAAAACCCAATTTTGGGGAAATGAACCCAGTAATGCGGAAAAAAACCTGATTTTGGGGAAAATGAACACAGTTTGGAGGGAAAAACTTGATTTGTGTTAAAATGCATCCAGCTTTTTGTGGAAAAAAAGGATTTTGGGGAAAATGAACCCAGTTTGGGAGGTAAGAAGATGATTATGGGGAAAATGAACCCAGTTTTGGGGGAAAAAACATTTTTGATGAAAATGAACCCAGGTTTGAAGTAAAAAAAAGATTTTGGTGAAATAAAGTCAGTTACTGGATCTAAAATCTATATTTTGGGAAAATGAACACAATTTGGTGGGGAAAACCCAATATGTAGGGAAAAAACCCCAGTTTTGGGGGTTAATAGGGATTTTGTGGAAAATGAACCTAGTTTTGGAGGAAAAAATTTTGATTATGCGGAAAATGAACCCAGTTTTTTGGGGAAAATCCATATTTAAGGAAAATGAACCCAGTTTTGGGGAAAAAAATTATTTTAGGGAAAATGAACCCAGTAATCGGGTTAAAAACCCGAATTTTTGGGAAAATGAACAGAGCTTGGGGGGGGGGAAACTAACTTGTATGGAAATGAACCGAGTTTTGCTCGAAAAAAAAACCGACTTTGGGGAAAATCAACCCAGTTTGGGAGGAAAAAATCCGATTTTGGGGAAACTGAACCCAGTTTTGGGGGGAAAAAAACGATTTTGGGGAAAATGAAACCAGTAATGGGGAAAAAAACCCTGATTTTGGGGAAAATGAACCCAGTTTGGAAGGATAGAATCTGATTATTGGGAAAATGAACCCAGTTTGGGGGGGGGGAATATTTTGTGGAAATAAAGCCAGTAATTGGGTAAAAAAACAGGATTTTGGGGGAAATGAACCCAGTTTGGTGGGGAAAACCCAATTTGTAGGGAAATAAACCCAGTTTTGTGGAAAAAATATATTTTGGGGAAAATGAAACCAGTTTTAGGGGAAAAAATGATTTTGGTGAAAATAAAATCATTAATGGTTTAAAAAAACCTGATTTTGGGGAAAATGAACCCAGTGTGGAGTGGAAATATAAGATTTTGGGGAAAATGTACACTGTTTGGAGCGGAAAACCTGATTTGTGTGGAGATGCAGCCAGGTTTTTGGGGAAAAAAAAGGATTTTGGGCAAAATGACCCAGTAATTGGGTAAAAACTCCGAATTTTGTGGAAAACGAACACAGTTTGGAGGGGAAAAACCCGCTTGTAGGGAAATGAACCGAGTTTGGGAGGAAAAAATGCTGATTATGTGGAAAATGAACCCAGTTTTTGGGGCAAAATCCATTTTTAAGGAAAATGAACCCCCAGTTTCGGGGAAAAAAATTATTATGGGGAAAATGAACCCAGTAATTGGGTAAAAAACCCGAATTTTTGGGAAAATCAACAGATTTTGTGGGTGAGGAAACCAACTTGTAGGGAAATGAACCGAGTTTTGCTCCAAAAAAAATGACTTTGGGGGAAATCAGTTTGGGAGGAAAAAATCCGATTTTGGGGAAAATGAACCCAGTTTTGGGGGAAAAAACCCGATTTTGGGGAAATGAACCCAGTAATGAGGAAAAAAAACAGATTTTGGGGAAAATGAACACAGTTTGGAGGGAAAAACTTGATTTGTGTTAAAATGCACCCAGCTTTTTGGGGAAAAAGGGATTTTGGGGAAAATGAACCCAGTTTGGGAGGAAAGAAGCTGATTATGGGGAAAATGAAACCAGTTTGGGGGGAAAAACAAAGATTGTAGGGAAATAAAGCCAGTAACTGGTTCAAAAATCCATATGTTGGGGAAAATGAACTCAATTTGGTGGGGTAAACCCGATATGCAGGAAAATAAACCCAATTTTGGTGGAAAAAACATATTGTGGGGAAAATGAACCCAGTTTTTTGGGGGAAAATTTATTTTGGGGAAAATGAACCCAGTAATGGGGAAAAATCCTGATTTTGGGGAAAATGAACCAAGTGCGGAGTGAAAATAGAAGATTTTGGGGAGAATGAAATCAGTTTGAAGGGGACAACCTGATTTGTGTGAAAATGTACCCAGTTTTGGGGGTTAATAGGCATTTTGTGGAAAATGAACCTAGTTTTGGAGGAAAAAATGTTGATTATGCGGAAAATGAACCCAGTTTTGGGGAAAAAAATTATTTTGGGGAAAATGAACGCAGTAATCGGGTAAAAAACCCGAATTTTTGCGAAAATGAACAGAGCTTGGGGGGGGGGGAAACCAACCTTTAGCGAAATGAACCGAGTTTTGCTCAAAAAAAAACGACTTTGGGGAAAATCAACCCAGTTTGGGAGGAAAAAATCCGATTTTTGGGGAAATGAACCCAGTTTTTGGGGAAAAAATTCGATTTTGGGGAAATGAACCCAGTTTTGGGGGAAAAACCCCTGATTTTGGGGAAAATGAACACTGTTTGGTGGGGAAAACTTGATTTGTGTGAAAATGCACCCAGTGTTTTGAAGAAAAAAAGAATTTTGGGGAAAATGAACCCAGTTTGGAAGGATAGACTCTGATTATGGGGAAAATGAAACCATTTGGGGGGGGGGGGGGGAATATTTTGTGGAAATAAAGCCAGTAATTGGGTAAAAAACCAGGATTTTTGGGAAAATGAACCCAGTTTGGTGGGGAAAACCCAATTTGTAGTGAAATAAACCCAGTTTTGTTGAAAAAAATATATTTTGGGGAAATGAAACCAGTTTTAGGGGAAAAAATTATTTTGATGAAAATGAAACCAGTAATGGTTAAAAAAACCCTGATTTTGGGGAAAATGAACCCAGTGTGGAGTGGAAATATAAGATTTTGGGGAAAATGTACACTGTTTGGAGCGGAAAACCTGATTTGTGTGGAGATGCAGCTAGGTTTGGGGGGGAAAAAAAGGATTTTGGGCAAAATGACCCAGTAATTGGGTAAAAATTCCTAATTTTGGGGAAAACGAACACAGTTTGGAGGGGAAAAACCACCTTGTAGGGAAATGAACCGAGTTTGGGAGGAAAAAATGCTGATTATGGGGAAAACGAACCCAGTTTTGGGGGGAAAATCCATTTTTAAGGAAAATGAACCCAGTAATCGGGTAAAAAAACCGAATTTTTGGGAGACTCAACAGATTTTGTGTGGGAGGAAACCAACTTGTAGGGAAATGAACCGAGTTTTGCTCGAAAAAAAACGACTTTGGGGAAAATCAACCCAGTTTGGGAGGAAAAAATCCGATTTTGGGGAAAATGAACCCAGTTTTTGGGGAAAAAACCCAATTTTGGGGAAATGAACCCAGTAATGGGGAAAAAAACCTGATTTTGGGGAAAATGAACACAGTTTGGAGGGAAAAACTTGATTTGTGTTAAAATGCATCCAGCTTTTTGTGGAAAAAAAGGATTTTGGGGAAAATGAACCCAGTTTGGGAGGTAAGAAGATGATTATGGGGAAAATGAACCCAGTTTTGGGGAAAAAACATTTTTGATGAAAATGAACCCAGGTTTGAAGTAAAAAAAAGATTTTGGTGAAATAAAGTCAGTTACTGGATCTAAAATCTATATTTTGGGAAAATGAACACAATTTGGTGGGGAAAACCCAATATGTAGGGAAAAAACCCCAGTTTTGGGGGTTAATAGGGATTTTGTGGAAAATGAACCTAGTTTTGGAGGAAAAAATTTTGATTATGCGGAAAATGAACCCAGTTTTTTGGGGAAAATCCATATTTAAGGAAAATGAACCCAGTTTTGGGGAAAAAAATTATTTTAGGGAAAATGAACCCAGTAATCGGGTTAAAAACCCGAATTTTTGGGAAAATGAACAGAGCTTGGGGGGGGGGAAACTAACTTGTATGGAAATGAACCGAGTTTTGCTCGAAAAAAAACCCGACTTTGGGGAAAATCAACCCAGTTTGGGAGGAAAAAATCCGATTTTGGGGAAACTGAACCCAGTTTTGGGGGGAAAAAAACGATTTTGGGGAAAATGAAACCAGTAATGGGGAAAAAAACCCTGATTTTGGGGAAAATGAACCCAGTTTGGAAGGATAGAATCTGATTATTGGGAAAATGAACCCAGTTTGGGGGGGGGGGAATATTTTGTGGAAATAAAGCCAGTAATTGGGTAAAAAAACAGGATTTTGGGGGAAATGACAGTTTGGTGGGGAAAACCCAATTTGTAGGGAAATAAACCCAGTTTTGTGGAAAAAATATATTTTGGGGAAAATGAAACCAGTTTTAGGGGAAAAAATGATTTTGGTGAAAATAAAATCATTAATGGTTTAAAAAACCTGATTTTGGGGAAAATGAACCCAGTGTGGAGTGGAAATATAAGATTTTGGGGAAAATGTACACTGTTTGGAGCGGAAAACCTGATTTGTGTGGAGATGCAGCCAGGTTTTTGGGGAAAAAAAAGGATTTTGGGCAAAATGACCCAGTAATTGGGTAAAAACTCCGAATTTTGTGGAAAACGAACACAGTTTGGAGGGGAAAAAAAAAACTTGTAGGGAAATGAACCGAGTTTGGGAGGAAAAAATGCTGATTATGCGGAAAATGAACACAGTTTTGGGGGAAAAATCCATTTTTAAGGAAAATGAACCCCCTGTTTTGGGGAAAAAAATTATTATGGGGAAAATGAACGAACCCAGTAATCGGGTAAAAAAAACGAATTTTTGGGAAAATCAACAGATTTTGTGGGTGAGGAAACCAACTTGTAGGGAAATGAACCGAGTTTTGCTCCAAAAAAAACGACTTTGGGGGAAATCAATTTGGGAGGAAAAAATCCGATTTTGGGGAAAATGAACCCAGTTTTGGGGGAAAAAACCCGATTTTGGGGAAATGAACCCAGTAATGAGGAAAAAAAACAGATTTTGGGGAAAATGAACACAGTTTGGAGGGAAAAAATTGATTTGTGTTAAAATGCATCCAGCTTTTTGGGGAAAAAAGGATTTTGGGGAAAATGAACCCAGTTTGGGAGGAAAGAAGCTGATTATGGGGAAAATGAAACCAGTTTGGGGGGAAAAACAAAGATTGTAGGGAAATAAAGCCAGTAACTGGTTCAAAAATCCATATGTTGGGGAAAATGAACTCAATTTGGTGGGGTAAACCCGATATGCAGGAAAATAAACCCAATTTTGGTGGAAAAAACATATTGTGGGGAAAATGAACCCAGTTTTTTTGGGGAAAATTTATTTTGGGGAAAATGAACCCAGTAATGGGGAAAAATCCTGATTTTGGGGAAAATGAACCAAGTGCGGAGTGAAAATAGAAGATTTTGGGGAGAATGAAATCAGTTTGAAGGGGACAACCTGATTTGTGTGAAAATGTACCCAGTTTTGGGGGTTAATAGGCATTTTGTGGAAAATGAACCTAGTTTTGGAGGAAAAAATGTTGATTATGCGGAAAATGAACCCAGTTTTGGGGAAAAAAATTATTTTGGGGAAAATGAACGCAGTAATCGGGTAAAAAACCCGAATTTTTGCGAAAATGAACAGAGCTTGGGGGGGGGGGAAACCAACCTTTAGCGAAATGAACCGAGTTTTGCTCAAAAAAAAACGACTTTGGGGAAAATCAACCCAGTTTGGGAGGAAAAAATCCGATTTTTGGGGAAATGAACCCAGTTTTTGGGGAAAAAATTCGATTTTGGGGAAATGAACCCAGTTTTGGGGGAAAAATCCCTGATTTTGGGGAAAATGAACACTGTTTGGTGGGGAAAACTTGATTTGTGTGAAAATGCACCCAGTGTTTTGAAGAAAAAAAGAATTTTGGGGAAAATGAACCCAGTTTGGAAGGATAGACTCTGATTATGGGGAAAATGAAACCATTTGGGGGGGGGGGGGGGGAATATTTTGTGGAAATAAAGCCATTAATTGGGTAAAAAAACAGGATTTTGGGGAAAATGAACCCAGTTTGGTGGGGAAAACCCAATTTGTAGTGAAATAAACCCAGTTTTGTTGAAAAAATATATTTTGGGGAAAATGAAACCAGTTTTATGGTTAAAAAAACCCTGATTTTGGGGAAAATGAACCCAATGTGGAGTGGAAATATAAGATTTTGGGGAAAATGTACACTGTTTGGAGCGGAAAACCTGATTTGTGTGGAGATGCAGCCAGGTTTTGGGGGAAAAAAAAGGATTTTGGGCAAAATGACCCAGTAATTGGGTAAAAATTCCGAATTTTGGGGAAAACGAACACAGTTTGGAGGGGAAAAACCAGATTGTAGGGAAATGAAGCGAGTTTGGGAGGAAAAACCTGACTTTGGTGAAATGAACCAAGTTTGGGAGGAAAAAAACTATTTTGGGGAAAACGAACCCAGTGTGGAGTAGAAATAGAAGGTTTGGGGGAAAATGAAATAAGTTTGGAGGGGAAAACCTGATTTGTGTGAAAATGTACCCAGTTTTGGGGGTTAATAGGGATTTTGGGGAAAATGAGTTTCGGAGGAAAAAATGCTGATTATGTGGAAAATGAACCCAGTTTTGGGGGAAAAATCCATTTTTAAGGAAAATGAACCCCCAGTTTTGGGGAAAAAAATTATTTTGTGGAAAATGAACCCAGTAATCGGGTAAAACCCCCGAATTTTTGGGAAAATCAACAGATTTTGTGGGGGAGGAAACCAACTTGTAGGGAAATGAACCAAGTTTTGCTTGAAAAAAAACCGACTTTGGGGAAAATCAACCCAGTTTGGGAGGAAAAAATCCGATTTTGGGGAAATGAACCCAGTAATGTGGAAAAAACCCTGATTTTGGGGAAAATGAACACTGTTTGGTGGGGAAAACTTGATTTGTGTTAAAATGCACCCAGCTTTTTGGGAAAAAATGGATTTTGATGAAAATGAACACAGTTTGGGAGGAAAGAAGCTGATTATGGGGAAAATGAAACCAGTTTTGGGGGAAAAAAACATTTTTGGTGAAAATGAACCCAGTTTTGAAGGAAAAAAAAAAGATTTTGGGGAAATAAAGCCAGTAACTGGTTCAAAAATCCATATGTTGGGGAAAATGAACACAATTTGGTGGGGAAAACCCGATATGCTGGGAAATAAACCCAGTTTTGGTGGAAAAAACATATTTTGGGGAAAATGAACCCAGTTTTTTTGGGGAAAATTTATTTTGGGGAAAATGAACCCAGTAATGGGGAAAAATCCTGATTTTGGTGAAAATGAACCAAGTGCGGAGTGGAAATAGAAGGTCTTGAGGAAAATGAAATCAGTTTGGAGGGGACAACCTGATTTATGTGAAAATGTACTCAGTTTTGGAGTATAATAGGGATTTCGTGAAAAATGAACCTAGTTTTGGAGGAAAAAATATTGATTATGCGGAAAATGAACCCGGTTTTGGGGGGAAAATCCATTTTTAAGGAAAATGAACCCAGTTTTGGGGAAAAAAATTATTTTGGGGAAAATGAACCCAGTAATCGGGTAAAAACCCCGAATTTTTGGGAAAATGAACAGAGCTTGGGGGGGGGAGTAAACTCACTTGTAGGGAAATGAAGCGAGTTTTGCTCGAAAAAAAACAACTTTGGGGAAAATCAACCCAGTTTGGGAGGAAAAAATCCGATTTTGGGGAAAATGAACCCATTTTTTGGGGAAAAAAATCGATTTTGGGGAAATGAACCCAGTAATGGGGAAAAAGAACTGATTTTAGGGAAAATGAACCCAGTTTGGTGGGGAAAACCCAATTTGTATGGAAATAAACCCAGTTTTGTGGAAAAAAATATATTTTGGGGAAAATGAAACCAGTTTTATGGGAAAAAATTATTTTGGTGAAAATGAAACCAGTAATGGTTAAAAAAACCCTGATTTTGGGGAAAATGAACCTAGTGTGGAGTGGAAATATAAGATTTTGGGGAAAATGTACACTGTTTAGAGCGGAAAACCTGATTTGTGTGGAGATGCAGCCAGGTTTTTGAGGAAAAAAAAGGATTTTGGTCAAAATGACCCAATAATTGGGTAAAAAATCCGAATTTTGGGGAAAACGAACACAGTTTGGAGGGGAAAAACCAGCTTGTAGGGAAATGAACCGAGTTTGGGAGGAAAAACCTGACCTTGGGGAAATGAACCGAGTTTGGGAGGAAAAAAACCTATTTTGGGGAAAACGAACCCAGTGTGGAGTAGAAATAGAATGTTTTGGGGAAAATGAAATAAGTTTGGAGGGGAAAACCTGATTTGTGTGAAAATGTACCCAGTTTTGGGGGTTAATAGGGATTTTGTGGAAAATGAACCTAGTTTCGGAGGAAAAAATGCTGATTATGCGGAAAATGAACCCAGTTTTGGGGGGAAAATCCGTTTTTAAGGAAAATGAACCCTTTAATCGGGTAAAAACCCCGAATTTTTGGGAAAATCAACAGTTTTAGTGGGGGAGGAAACCAACTTGTAGGGAAATGAAGCGAGTTTTGCTCGAAAAAACCGACTTTGGGGAAAATCAATCCAGTTTGGGAGGAAAAAATCCGATTTTGGGGAAAATGAATCCAGTTTTTGGGGAAAAAACCCGATTTTGGGGAAATGAACCCAGTAATGGGGAAAAAAACTGATTTTGGGGAAAATGAACACAGTTTGGAGGGAAAAACTTGATTTGTGTTAAAATGCACCCAGCTTTTTGGGGAAAAAGGGATTTTGGGGAAAATGAACACAGTTTGGGAGGAAAAAAGCTGATTATGGGGAAAATGAAACCAGTTTGGGGGGAAAAAAACTTTTTTGATGAAAATGAACCCAGTTTTGAAGGAAAAAAAAAGATTTTGGGGAAATAAAGCCAGTAACTGGTTCAAAAATCCATATGTTGGGGAAAATGAACTCAATATGGTGGGGAAAACCCGATATGCTGGGAAATAAACCCTGTTTTGGTCGAAAAAACATATTTTGGGGCAAATGAACCCAGTTTTTTGGGGGAAGATTTATTTTGGGGAAAATGAAACCAGCAATGGGGAAAAAATCCTGATTTTGGGGAAAATGGACACAGTGTGGGAGGTAAAACCTGATTATGCGGAAAATGAACCCGGTTTTGGGGGGAAAATCCATTTTTAAGGAAAATTAACCCCCAGTTTTAGGGAAAAAAATTATTTTAGGGAAAATGAACCGAGCTTGGGGGGGGGGGGAAACTATCGTGTAGGGAAATGAACCGAGTTTTGCTTGAAAAAACCGTCTTTGGGGAAAATCAACCCAGCTTGAGAGGAAAAAATCCGATTTTGGGGAAAATGAACCCAGTTTTAGGGGAAAAAAACGATTTTGGGGAAATGAACCCAGTAATGGGGAAAAAAACTGATTTTGGGGAAAATTAACACTGGAGGCGAAAACTAGATTTGTGTGAAAATGCACCCAGTGTTTTGGGGAAAAAAAAATTTTGGGGAAAATGAACCCAGTTTAAGAGGAAAGAAGCTGATTATGGGGAAAATTAACCCAGTTTGGAGGGGATAAGCCGATTTTGATGAAAATGAAAACAGTTTTGAGGGAAAAAATTTGGGAAATAAAGCCAGTAATTGGGGTAAAACAACCATTTTTTGGAGAAAATGAACACAATTTGGTGGGGAAAACCCAATATTTAGGGAAATAAACCCAGTTTTGGTTGAAAAAAACGTATTTTTTTGAAAATGAAAAAATTTTGGGGGAAAAAATGATTTTGGGGAAAATGAACCCAGTAATGGAGAAAAAATCCTGATTTTGGGGAAAATGAACCCAGTGTGGAGTGGAAATAGAAGATTTTGGGGAAAATGAAATCAGTTTGGAGGGGAAAACCTGATTTGTGTGAAAATGTACCCAGTTTTTGTGGGAGAAAAAGGATTTTGGGTAAAATGAACCCAGTGTGGAGTGGAAATATAAGATTTTGGAGAAAATGAACACTGTTTGGAGGGGAACACCTGATTTTGGGGAAAAAGCAACTAGTTTTGGGGAGAAATAAGGATTTTGTGGAAAATGAACATAGTTTTGCAGGATAAAAGCTATTTATGCAGAAAATGAACCCAGTTTTGTGTAAAATACCCGTTTTTAAGAAAATGGACCCAATTTTGGGGAAAAAAATTATTTTTGGGAAAATGAACCCAGTAATGGGGAAAAAAAACTGGTTTTGGGGAAAATGAACCCAGTTTTGGGGGAAAACTCCGGATGTTGGGGACAATCAACACAGTGAGGAGTGGACATTTAAGATTTTGGGGAAAATGAACACTGTTGGGAGGTGAAAACCTGATTTGTGTGAAATTTCACACAGTTTTAGGGGGAAAAAAAGGATTTTGGTAAAATGAACCCTGAGTGTAAATGAAATACCAGATTTTGGGGAAAATGAACCCAGTTTGGAGAGGAAAATCTGATTTGCGTGAAAATGCACCCAGTTTTGGCGCAAAAAAAAAGGAATTTGGGGAAAATGAACTGAGTTTGAGAGGAAAAAATATGATTTTTGGGAAAATGAACCCAGTTTGGGAGGAAAATATCCGATTTTGGCAGAAATGAATCCAGTTTTGGGAGGGAAATAATGATTTTGGTGAAATTTTTGGTAAATTTTTGATTTTTTTTTCCACAAAATCTTCTATATCCTCTCAAACACTGGGTTCATTTTCCCCAAAATCAGGTTTTTTTCCCCATTACTGGGTTCATTTTTCCCAAAATAAATTTTTGCCCAGAACTGCTTTCATTTTTCCCATAATCGGGTTTTTTCCTCCCAAACTGTGTTCATTTTCCCCAATATTCGGGTTTTTTTACCCAATTACTTGGTTCATTTTCCCAAAATATTTTTTTTCCCCAAAATTGGGTATATTTGCCTTAAAAACGGGTATTTTACCCCAAAATGAGTTCATTTTCTGCATAAATAGATTTATCCTCCGAAACTATGTTAATTTTCCACAAAATCCTTATTTCCCCCCAAAACTCGATGTTTTTTTCCCCCAAATCAGGTGTTCCCCTCCAAACAGTGTTCATTTTCCCCAAAATCAAGATTTTTTCCCCATTACTGGGTTCGTCTTCCCCAAAATCATTTTTTCTCACAAAACTGTGTTCATTTTCCCCAAAATATGTTTTTTCCCACAAAACTGGGTTTATTTCCCTAAATATTGGGTTTTCCCCACCAAATTCTGTTCATTTTCTCCAAAATATTTTTTTTTTTTCCCCCAATTACTGGCTTTATTTCCCAAAAAATTTTTTTTCCCTCAAGACTGGGTTCATTTTCATCAAAAACGGGTTATCCCCTCCAAACTGGGTTCATTTTCCCCATAATCAGCTTCTTTCCTCCCAAACTGGGTTCATTTTCCCCACAATCCTTTTTTTTCCGCAAAACACTGGGTGCATTTTCACACAAATGATGTTTTCCCCTCCGAACTGGGTTCATTTTACCCAAAATGTGCTATTTCATCTCCATTCTGGGTTCATTTTCCCCAGAATCTGGGTTTTTTTTCCACCATAACTGTGTTCCTTTCCCTACAAATTGGGTTTCCCCCCCCAATTCCCCCAGTAGGCTTCAGCTGCAAAAATTACGTTGTTCAGGAGACAAATATTACGTTGGTCCGGAGACACCGCCTTCTCATACCGGCTAGCTCTCTAAACTGAAGCTGGTCGGAAAGCTGCCTCTCGCCGCGGTTCTACAGACATCCCGGCGGTCTGCTGCTTGCCTCCCTGACGAACAGTCTTTTCCGATTTCTAGCATCACATTAAAGCGCATCCACAGCAGTCTAAAATCTTGCCTCCTACCCACCCCCGAATTTTCTATTTTGGAAATGTTTTAGCATGACATTTCATCTCCTAACAATGTATTTAAAAGACAAATAATCGGATGATCTGTTCGTGTTCAAGGACGAGAGATCCCTTTTTTCCTGTCCATTCAATTCAGCCTCTGCAAACTGTTTCTGCTGAAACTTGTTGCAACAGCCAGCAGCGAATTCACACACATTCTCTGAACTGCACGGTTTTGTTTTTCCTCCACGGGAGAGCAGAAAATAACCCCTTGATTTTAAAGAATCCTGGAATTTCCTTCCATGAATAGCTGCCAGAAGAGAAAGCTTTTTACCGGCAGGGTATTCCTATCTCGAAGGCTTACAAATACAGGCAAAGAGAGGATCTGCTCCTGCTTTCTTGAGCAGCCTTCACAGTGTTTCCCCGGCTTTCACACCACATTCCGGCTGCAAACATTACGTTGGTCCGGAGACAGCGCCTTCTCTTACCGGCTGGTTCTCTAAACTGAAACCGCTCAGAAAGCTGTCTCTGGCCACGGTTCCACAGACATCTCGGCTGTCTGCTCCTTGCCTCTCTGAGGAGCAGTCATTTCAGATATCTAGCATCACATCACAGCGCATGCAGATGAGTCTAAAATCTTTCTCTCTTAGAAACTTGCTATTTGTGAAATGTTTTAGCATGACTTTTCATCTTCTAACAATGTAATTAAAGGAAAATTATCAGATGATCTGCTCGTGCTTCAAGGACGAGGGATCCCTGTTTTCCAGTGTATTCTCAGCAGCCTCTGCAAACTCTTTCTACTGAAAGAGCAGGCAGGGAATCCACAGCACATTCTCTGAACGGCACGGTTTTGTGTTTCTCCAAAGGAGAGCAGAAACTAACACCTTGATTTTAAAGAATCCTGGAATGTTCTTCCATGAATCGCTGCTAGAAGAGATAGCATTTTAGCGGCAGGGTATTCCTCTCTCGAAGGCTGACAAATACAGGCAAACAGTGGAGCTGCTCTTGCTTTCTTGAGCAGCCTTCACAGTGTAGCCCCGGCTTTCACAGTAGGCTTCAGCTGCAAACATTACGTTGTTCGGGAGACAGCGCCTTCTCTTACCGGCTGGCTCTCTAAAGTGAAGCCGGTCGGAAAGCTGCCTGTGCCCGCGGTTCTACAGACATCCCGGCAGTCTTCTTCTTGCCTCCCTGATGAACAGTCATTTCAGATTTTGGGAGAAATGTACCCAGTTTGGGAGGAAAAAAGCTGATTATGGGGAAAATGAAGCCAGTTTGTGGGGAAAAAGCCGTTTTTGACTAAAATAAACCCATTTATGGGAAAATGAACCCAGTAATGGGGAAAAAAACTGATTATGGTGAAAATGAACAGAGTTTGGGGGGGAAAACCCAATTTGTAGGGAAAGGAACACAGTTAAGGTGGAAAAAAAACGATTTTGTAGAAAAGTAACCCAGTGTGGAGAGGAAATAGAGGATTTGGGGGAAAATGAACACTGTTTTGGGGTAAAAACGTGTTTTTGAGTAAAACAAACCAAATTTTGGTGGAAAAAACATATTTTGGGGAAAATGACCCCAGTAATTTTTAAAAAAAACCCGGATTATGGGGAAAATGAACACAGTTTTGGGGGGGGGGGGGGAACCAAGTTTGTAGGGAAATGAACCCAATTTTGTGAAAAAAAAACAGATTTAGGGGAAAATGAACCCAGATTGAGAGGAAAAAAGATTATGGGGAAAATGAACCCAGATTCAGGGGGGGAAACCCATTTTTGAGGAAAATAAACCCAGTTTTGGAGGAAAAAAAGATTTTGGGGAAATGAACCCAGTAATTGGGAAAAAAACACGGATTTTGGGGAAAATGAACACAGTTTGGTCGTGAAAACCCAATCTGTAGGGAAATGAACCCAGTTTTGTGGAAAAAAAAACATTTTGAGTACAATGAGGGTTTTTTTTCTCCCCCCGACTGCATTCATTTTTCCCCAAAATC